>JAHUYU010002433.1:0-26948 GCA_030439765.1 Tripidium arundinaceum
TCGTACTTGCCTACCTTTTAGGACAAGTAGCCTTACATCTGTATGCATGTGCTCGTGTTAGTCACAAAAAGTTATTATCTCTGGCACCTATATCATGCAGACAATGTGGAGTCTGTCCATCCATTTAATTTACTTTGGGATATAATTAATGGATATTGCGATGGGGTAACTATATTGTATGCTATTATTTATCCACCTTTGCTTGTGTGGTTGATATTATATTCATACTCAGGAGAGGATGCAATCACAAACTTTGGCCATTTGGCTCTGCTTGAGTTCCCATCGTCTTTCCTTTCTACTCCCTCCATCCCAAAAAGATTGCACATCTCGCTTTTTAAAGTTTGACTAAATATATATAAAAAGTACTAATATTTATGATATGTAATAAGTACCATTAGATTTATCGTGGAATATATTTTCATAATAAACTTATTTCGAGTTACAAATATTGATACTATTTTCTATAGACCTAGTCAAACTTAAAAAAGTTAGACTTCTCGAGAATCGAGGTGTGCAATCTTTTTGGGATGGAGGGAGTAGATATTAACAACATAACGATGATTACTTAACCTCAGGCTTCAGTTTTCTTTCAAACTGACTGACTATTGCCTGCCCAGAGTTCCACCAGAAAAGTTTCTTTAGTTCTCAACAGTAACAATTTTAACTTCTGTATTTTAGGCATATGGGAGTTGCAACAATGAGCAGAACCCCAAGTGGCAACCTGTAGAGGCTGCCCTGTTCTGTATACAAGCAATTGCGAGATCAGTCTCAATTGAGGAGCGAGAAATTTTACCACAGGTATTGATAGCATATTGATTGTCCCATAATGATATTGGTTGTTCTTCCTTAACTTGATTATCTACAAGATCTTCCTCTGATAAGCTACCTTCTTCTGTGATTGGAACATGGACTTCTTGTGTTGTTTGCACTGAATTCTTATTTGGTGTTGATCATGCACTGTTATTGTTTTCTATAGGTTATGTCACTGCTTCCCTGCCTTCCTCACCATGAGCAGTTGCTACAAACAGGTATGTTTCACCGTGCAGATAGTTCAGAAGTCCTTGATCTTTGCAGGGTGTTTATTTAATTTTATGCTGTACCTGCTCAGTAGGCAGTAGCTGGTTAGCTCTATCAAGATGTTAATGTTTATGACAGTTAGAGCTGCTTATTCCCATTGACAGATTTTTATTGTTACTGAGTTACTTGGTTATATTCACTTTGATCCTACTAGCTGCGTGCTTTTGAATAACAACCATGCAATAAATGGTTTACCTGGCCTGCTTATCACAATGTTCTGAAATATACTTACAGTTTGTTCGACCATTGGAGCATTTTCAAAATGGATTGATGCTGCACCAGCTGAATTATCTATTCTACCACCTCTAGTTGATATTCTCAATAAGGGTATGCGTACATCAGAGGATACAGCTGCGGCTGCTTCTATGGCCTTTAAGTACATATGTGAAGGTATGCATCTGCATCTACTTAGCAGTGTATTATCTTTGTGCATCTGTTTTGGAATCGTCTTATTTGTTTTAATAAGTCTAGCTTGGTACTGTTGGGCTATTGCCTCTGACTGTAGTAAAATTTGAGATGGGCTATTCTATTAAATGCCATTCATGATTTGGCACCCCATTTCCTCATTGGTGTGTGATAGCGTCTGGTGGGGCAAATCCTTAAGTGCCAGTGCTTTTGAATAGTGTGGGGTGTTAGGTTTCATGCACCAACCAGATGAACCCAAAAGCTTAAGCCGTTGAGAAAAGGTGGGCAATCCACTTTATACTTCAACACTCCCACTCCCGTGCAGCCACAGACAAGACACAAACGTGGAAAGAAAGGAGCGGAGGACTTAAATGACGCCTCTGCCACGGCTCGAACTCGAGAGCTCTGGCTTTGATACCATGTTAGGTTTCATGCACCAACCAGATGAACCAAAAAACTTAAGCCGTTGGGAAGAGGTGGTAGAATAGATAATTCAGCTGGTGCAGCATCAATCCATTTTGAAAATGCTCCAATGGTCGAACAAACTGTAAGTATATTTCAGAACATTGTGATAAGCAGGCCAGGTAAACCATTTATTGCATGGTTGTTATTCAAAAGCACGCAGCTAGTAGGATCAAAGTGAATATAACCAAGTAACTCAGTAACAATAAAAATCTGTCAATGGGAATAAGCAGCTCTAACTGTCATAAACATTAACATCTTGATAGAGCTAACCAGCTACTGCCTACTGAGCAGGTACAGCATAAAATTAAATAAACACCCTGCAAAGATCAAGGACTTCTGAACTATCTGCACGGTGAAACATACCTGTTTGTAGCAACTGCTCATGGTGAGGAAGGCAGGGAAGCAGTGACATAACCTATAGAAAACAATAACAGTGCATGATCAACACCAAATAAGAATTCAGTGCAAACAACACAAGAAGTCCATGTTCCAATCACAGAAGAAGGTAGCTTATCAGAGGAAGATCTTGTAGATAATCAAGTTAAGGAAGAACAACCAATATCATTATGGGACAATCAATATGCTATCAATACCTGTGGTAAAATTTCTCGCTCCTCAATTGAGACTGATCTCGCAATTGCTTGTATACAGAACAGGGCAGCCTCTACAGGTTGCCACTTGGGGTTCTGCTCATTGTTGCAACTCCCATATGCCTAAAATACAGAAGTTAAAAATTGTTACTGTTGAGAACTAAAGAAACTTTTCTGGTGGAACTCTGGGCAGGCAATAGTCAGTCAGTTTGAAAGAAAACTGAAGCCTGAGGTTAAGTAATCATCGTTATGTTGTTAATATCTACTCCCTCCATCCCAAAAAGATTGCACACCTCGATTCTCGAGAAGTCTAACTTTTTTAAGTTTGACTAGGTCTATAGAAAATAGTATCAATATTTGTAACTCGAAATAAGTTTATTATGAAAATATATTCCACGATAAATCTAATGGTACTTATTACATATCATAAATATTAGTACTTTTTATATATATTTAGTCAAACTTTAAAAAGCGAGATGTGCAATCTTTTTGGGATGGAGGGAGTAGAAAGGAAAGACGATGGGAACTCAAGCAGAGCCAAATGGCCAAAGTTTGTGATTGCATCCTCTCCTGAGTATGAATATAATATCAACCACACAAGCAAAGGTGGATAAATAATAGCATACAATATAGTTACCCCATCGCAATATCCATTAATTATATCCCAAAGTAAATTAAATGGATGGACAGACTCCACATTGTCTGCATGATATAGGTGCCAGAGATAATAACTTTTTGTGACTAACACGAGCACATGCATACAGATGTAAGGCTACTTGTCCTAAAAGGTAGGCAAGTACGAAGAAAACAAGAAACGAGGAAAAGTGGGGTTAAGAAAAAATAAATGCTGGACTTAATTCGATGTTCCATCATTTAACTAAAGAAAACTAGTTCAGCCAAGGTAAATCGAGAATCCCTTCTATACTCAAAAATTGACTCCTAAATGCATCATCCACATTATGCCATGTGATGTGACCATAAAAACTAAAATTATACTCATTGGATTAAATTCATTAAGAAAATTAATCATCAGATCTTATACATACTCATTTATATGAAACCATTCATACTTCCTCCTATTGTTAACACAGGTCCATCTCAGTTTGTCCTAAGTCAAACCTTTTAAACTTTGGCCATGAATATCTAAAATTTATGTAGATTGACATTATTAGATTCGGTGAAAAATATTTCTGTAATATATAATCCTTTTTCATTTACGATAATATATTTTTATAGGTATATTGCTAGTCAAGATTCAAAAGGTTTGGCTTGGGAATTGGAACAAAGCTAGATGAACTTATATTTGTGAAAGGAGAAAGTATATTATGTAGCCTATAACTGTTTATAGGTAGAGGCTAACGGTGAATTGCCTTTTTTCTTTTGACTTTGTGATTGTGGCCCTGTTTTTTGAAAACGAAGACACAGTTTGCACTTGTTCTGCTAAGAGGAGTTTAACAGTATTCAATCGAAGTATAAAGGACTACAGGACTACTTTAACCATGGAGATTTACCCCTACTTTGCTGAGTATTATGTGATGTTACCCTACTTTTGAGATCTAACACTTTGATTGACAAATATGAACAGAAATTTGAGAACAAAAATTAATAAAATTTGCACATTTCAAAGCAAACTTTGAAAAATTTTGACTAGCAATATACCTATAAAAATATATTATCGTAAATGAAAAAGGATTATATATTACAGAAATATTTTTCACCGAATCTAATAATGTCAATCTACATAAATTTTAGATATTCATGGCCAAAGTTTAAAAGGTTTGACTTAGGACAAACTGAGATGGACCTGTGTTAACAATAGGAGGAAGTATGAATGGTTTCATATAAATGAGTATGTATAAGATCTGATGATTAATTTTCTTAATGAATTTAATCCAATGAGTATAATTTTAGTTTTTATGGTCACATCACATGGCATAATGTGGATGATGCATTTAGGAGTCAATTTTTGAGTATAGAAGGGATTCTCGATTTACCTTGGCTGAACTAGTTTTCTTTAGTTAAATGATGGAACATCGAATTAAGTCCAGCATTTATTTTTTCTTAACCCCACTTTTCCTCGTTTCTTGTTTTCTTCGTACTTGCCTACCTTTTAGGACAAGTAGCCTTACATCTGTATGCATGTGCTCGTGTTAGTCACAAAAAGTTATTATCTCTGGCACCTATATCATGCAGACAATGTGGAGTCTGTCCATCCATTTAATTTACTTTGGGATATAATTAATGGATATTGCGATGGGGTAACTATATTGTATGCTATTATTTATCCACCTTTGCTTGTGTGGTTGATATTATATTCATACTCAGGAGAGGATGCAATCACAAACTTTGGCCATTTGGCTCTGCTTGAGTTCCCATCGTCTTTCCTTTCTACTCCCTCCATCCCAAAAAGATTGCACATCTCGCTTTTTAAAGTTTGACTAAATATATATAAAAAGTACTAATATTTATGATATGTAATAAGTACCATTAGATTTATCGTGGAATATATTTTCATAATAAACTTATTTCGAGTTACAAATATTGATACTATTTTCTATAGACCTAGTCAAACTTAAAAAAGTTAGACTTCTCGAGAATCGAGGTGTGCAATCTTTTTGGGATGGAGGGAGTAGATATTAACAACATAACGATGATTACTTAACCTCAGGCTTCAGTTTTCTTTCAAACTGACTGACTATTGCCTGCCCAGAGTTCCACCAGAAAAGTTTCTTTAGTTCTCAACAGTAACAATTTTTAACTTCTGTATTTTAGGCATATGGGAGTTGCAACAATGAGCAGAACCCCAAGTGGCAACCTGTAGAGGCTGCCCTGTTCTGTATACAAGCAATTGCGAGATCAGTCTCAATTGAGGAGCGAGAAATTTTACCACAGGTATTGATAGCATATTGATTGTCCCATAATGATATTGGTTGTTCTTCCTTAACTTGATTATCTACAAGATCTTCCTCTGATAAGCTACCTTCTTCTGTGATTGGAACATGGACTTCTTGTGTTGTTTGCACTGAATTCTTATTTGGTGTTGATCATGCACTGTTATTGTTTTCTATAGGTTATGTCACTGCTTCCCTGCCTTCCTCACCATGAGCAGTTGCTACAAACAGGTATGTTTCACCGTGCAGATAGTTCAGAAGTCCTTGATCTTTGCAGGGTGTTTATTTAATTTTATGCTGTACCTGCTCAGTAGGCAGTAGCTGGTTAGCTCTATCAAGATGTTAATGTTTATGACAGTTAGAGCTGCTTATTCCCATTGACAGATTTTTATTGTTACTGAGTTACTTGGTTATATTCACTTTGATCCTACTAGCTGCGTGCTTTTGAATAACAACCATGCAATAAATGGTTTACCTGGCCTGCTTATCACAATGTTCTGAAATATACTTACAGTTTGTTCGACCATTGGAGCATTTTCAAAATGGATTGATGCTGCACCAGCTGAATTATCTATTCTACCACCTCTTCCCAACGGCTTAAGTTTTTTGGTTCATCTGGTTGGTGCATGAAACCTAACATGGTATCAAAGCCAGAGCTCTCGAGTTCGAGCCGTGGCAGAGGCGTCATTTAAGTCCTCCGCTCCTTTCTTTCCACGTTTGTGTCTTGTCTGTGGCTGCACGGGAGTGGGAGTGTTGAAGTATAAAGTGGATTGCCCACCTTTTCTCAACGGCTTAAGCTTTTGGGTTCATCTGGTTGGTGCATGAAACCTAACACCCCACACTATTCAAAAGCACTGGCACTTAAGGATTTGCCCCACCAGACGCTATCACACACCAATGAGGAAATGGGGTGCCAAATCATGAATGGCATTTAATAGAATAGCCCATCTCAAATTTTACTACAGTCAGAGGCAATAGCCCAACAGTACCAAGCTAGACTTATTAAAACAAATAAGACGATTCCAAAACAGATGCACAAAGATAATACACTGCTAAGTAGATGCAGATGCATACCTTCACATATGTACTTAAAGGCCATAGAAGCAGCCGCAGCTGTATCCTCTGATGTACGCATACCCTTATTGAGAATATCAACTAGAGGTGGTAGAATAGATAATTCAGCTGGTGCAGCATCAATCCATTTTGAAAATGCTCCAATGGTCGAACAAACTGTAAGTATATTTCAGAACATTGTGATAAGCAGGCCAGGTAAACCATTTATTGCATGGTTGTTATTCAAAAGCACGCAGCTAGTAGGATCAAAGTGAATATAACCAAGTAACTCAGTAACAATAAAAATCTGTCAATGGGAATAAGCAGCTCTAACTGTCATAAACATTAACATCTTGATAGAGCTAACCAGCTACTGCCTACTGAGCAGGTACAGCATAAAATTAAATAAACACCCTGCAAAGATCAAGGACTTCTGAACTATCTGCACGGTGAAACATACCTGTTTGTAGCAACTGCTCATGGTGAGGAAGGCAGGGAAGCAGTGACATAACCTATAGAAAACAATAACAGTGCATGATCAACACCAAATAAGAATTCAGTGCAAACAACACAAGAAGTCCATGTTCCAATCACAGAAGAAGGTAGCTTATCAGAGGAAGATCTTGTAGATAATCAAGTTAAGGAAGAACAACCAATATCATTATGGGACAATCAATATGCTATCAATACCTGTGGTAAAATTTCTCGCTCCTCAATTGAGACTGATCTCGCAATTGCTTGTATACAGAACAGGGCAGCCTCTACAGGTTGCCACTTGGGGTTCTGCTCATTGTTGCAACTCCCATATGCCTAAAATACAGAAGTTAAAAATTGTTACTGTTGAGAACTAAAGAAACTTTTCTGGTGGAACTCTGGGCAGGCAATAGTCAGTCAGTTTGAAAGAAAACTGAAGCCTGAGGTTAAGTAATCATCGTTATGTTGTTAATATCTACTCCCTCCATCCCAAAAAGATTGCACACCTCGATTCTCGAGAAGTCTAACTTTTTTAAGTTTGACTAGGTCTATAGAAAATAGTATCAATATTTGTAACTCGAAATAAGTTTATTATGAAAATATATTCCACGATAAATCTAATGGTACTTATTACATATCATAAATATTAGTACTTTTTATATATATTTAGTCAAACTTTAAAAAGCGAGATGTGCAATCTTTTTGGGATGGAGGGAGTAGAAAGGAAAGACGATGGGAACTCAAGCAGAGCCAAATGGCCAAAGTTTGTGATTGCATCCTCTCCTGAGTATGAATATAATATCAACCACACAAGCAAAGGTGGATAAATAATAGCATACAATATAGTTACCCCATCGCAATATCCATTAATTATATCCCAAAGTAAATTAAATGGATGGACAGACTCCACATTGTCTGCATGATATAGGTGCCAGAGATAATAACTTTTTGTGACTAACACGAGCACATGCATACAGATGTAAGGCTACTTGTCCTAAAAGGTAGGCAAGTACGAAGAAAACAAGAAACGAGGAAAAGTGGGGTTAAGAAAAAATAAATGCTGGACTTAATTCGATGTTCCATCATTTAACTAAAGAAAACTAGTTCAGCCAAGGTAAATCGAGAATCCCTTCTATACTCAAAAATTGACTCCTAAATGCATCATCCACATTATGCCATGTGATGTGACCATAAAAACTAAAATTATACTCATTGGATTAAATTCATTAAGAAAATTAATCATCAGATCTTATACATACTCATTTATATGAAACCATTCATACTTCCTCCTATTGTTAACACAGGTCCATCTCAGTTTGTCCTAAGTCAAACCTTTTAAACTTTGGCCATGAATATCTAAAATTTATGTAGATTGACATTATTAGATTCGGTGAAAAATATTTCTGTAATATATAATCCTTTTTCATTTACGATAATATATTTTTATAGGTATATTGCTAGTCAAAATTTTTCAAAGTTTGCTTTGAAATGTGCAAATTTTATTAATTTTTGTTCTCAAATTTCTGTTCATATTTGTCAATCAAAGTGTTAGATCTCAAAAGTAGGGTAACATCACATAATACTCAGCAAAGTAGGGGTAAATCTCCATGGTTAAAGTAGTCCTGTAGTCCTTTATACTTCGATTGAATACTGTTAAACTCCTCTTAGCAGAACAAGTGCAAACTGTGTCTTCGTTTTCAAAAAACAGGGCCACAATCACAAAGTCAAAAGAAAAAAGGCAATTCACCGTTAGCCTCTACCTATAAACAGTTATAGGCTACATAATATACTTTCTCCTTTCACAAATATAAGTTCATCTAGCTTTGTTCCAATTCCCAAGCCAAACCTTTTGAATCTTGACTAGCAATATACCTATAAAAATATATTATCGTAAATGAAAAAGGATTATATATTACAGAAATATTTTTCACCGAATCTAATAATGTCAATCTACATAAATTTTAGATATTCATGGCCAAAGTTTAAAAGGTTTGACTTAGGACAAACTGAGATGGACCTGTGTTAACAATAGGAGGAAGTATGAATGGTTTCATATAAATGAGTATGTATAAGATCTGATGATTAATTTTCTTAATGAATTTAATCCAATGAGTATAATTTTAGTTTTTATGGTCACATCACATGGCATAATGTGGATGATGCATTTAGGAGTCAATTTTTGAGTATAGAAGGGATTCTCGATTTACCTTGGCTGAACTAGTTTTCTTTAGTTAAATGATGGAACATCGAATTAAGTCCAGCATTTATTTTTTCTTAACCCCACTTTTCCTCGTTTCTTGTTTTCTTCGTACTTGCCTACCTTTTAGGACAAGTAGCCTTACATCTGTATGCATGTGCTCGTGTTAGTCACAAAAAGTTATTATCTCTGGCACCTATATCATGCAGACAATGTGGAGTCTGTCCATCCATTTAATTTACT
Source organism: Tripidium arundinaceum (assembly GCA_030439765.1). Lineage (NCBI taxonomy): Eukaryota > Viridiplantae > Streptophyta > Magnoliopsida > Poales > Poaceae > Tripidium > Tripidium arundinaceum. The sequence goes on from JAHUYU010002433.1 coordinate 9,396, forward strand.
TTGGGATATAATTAATGGATATTGCGATGGGGTAACTATATTGTATGCTATTATTTATCCACCTTTGCTTGTGTGGTTGATATTATATTCATACTCAGGAGAGGATGCAATCACAAACTTTGGCCATTTGGCTCTGCTTGAGTTCCCATCGTCTTTCCTTTCTACTCCCTCCATCCCAAAAAGATTGCACATCTCGCTTTTAAAGTTTGACTAAATATATATAAAAAGTACTAATATTTATGATATGTAATAAGTACCATTAGATTTATCGTGGAATATATTTTCATAATAAACTTATTTCGAGTTACAAATATTGATACTATTTTCTATAGACCTAGTCAAACTTAAAAAAGTTAGACTTCTCGAGAATCGAGGTGTGCAATCTTTTTGGGATGGAGGGAGTAGATATTAACAACATAACGATGATTACTTAACCTCAGGCTTCAGTTTTCTTTCAAACTGACTGACTATTGCCTGCCCAGAGTTCCACCAGAAAAGTTTCTTTAGTTCTCAACAGTAACAATTTTTAACTTCTGTATTTTAGGCATATGGGAGTTGCAACAATGAGCAGAACCCCAAGTGGCAACCTGTAGAGGCTGCCCTGTTCTGTATACAAGCAATTGCGAGATCAGTCTCAATTGAGGAGCGAGAAATTTTACCACAGGTATTGATAGCATATTGATTGTCCCATAATGATATTGGTTGTTCTTCCTTAACTTGATTATCTACAAGATCTTCCTCTGATAAGCTACCTTCTTCTGTGATTGGAACATGGACTTCTTGTGTTGTTTGCACTGAATTCTTATTTGGTGTTGATCATGCACTGTTATTGTTTTCTATAGGTTATGTCACTGCTTCCCTGCCTTCCTCACCATGAGCAGTTGCTACAAACAGGTATGTTTCACCGTGCAGATAGTTCAGAAGTCCTTGATCTTTGCAGGGTGTTTATTTAATTTTATGCTGTACCTGCTCAGTAGGCAGTAGCTGGTTAGCTCTATCAAGATGTTAATGTTTATGACAGTTAGAGCTGCTTATTCCCATTGACAGATTTTTATTGTTACTGAGTTACTTGGTTATATTCACTTTGATCCTACTAGCTGCGTGCTTTTGAATAACAACCATGCAATAAATGGTTTACCTGGCCTGCTTATCACAATGTTCTGAAATATACTTACAGTTTGTTCGACCATTGGAGCATTTTCAAAATGGATTGATGCTGCACCAGCTGAATTATCTATTCTACCACCTCTAGTTGATATTCTCAATAAGGGTATGCGTACATCAGAGGATACAGCTGCGGCTGCTTCTATGGCCTTTAAGTACATATGTGAAGGTATGCATCTGCATCTACTTAGCAGTGTATTATCTTTGTGCATCTGTTTTGGAATCGTCTTATTTGTTTTAATAAGTCTAGCTTGGTACTGTTGGGCTATTGCCTCTGACTGTAGTAAAATTTGAGATGGGCTATTCTATTAAATGCCATTCATGATTTGGCACCCCATTTCCTCATTGGTGTGTGATAGCGTCTGGTGGGGCAAATCCTTAAGTGCCAGTGCTTTTGAATAGTGTGGGGTGTTAGGTTTCATGCACCAACCAGATGAACCCAAAAGCTTAAGCCGTTGAGAAAAGGTGGGCAATCCACTTTATACTTCAACACTCCCACTCCCGTGCAGCCACAGACAAGACACAAACGTGGAAAGAAAGGAGCGGAGGACTTAAATGACGCCTCTGCCACGGCTCGAACTCGAGAGCTCTGGCTTTGATACCATGTTAGGTTTCATGCACCAACCAGATGAACCAAAAAACTTAAGCCGTTGGGAAGAGGTGGGCAATCCACTTTATACTTCAACATGGGGGAACTTATCCTTGCTTTGAATTTTGCCCAAATTTATGTTTTGATGCCATAAATTTTGCCGAACATAAGGGAATTTACTGTTTATTTAATTTATCCCTTTTTTTTGGTGATAAGACTGTAGGAGAAAGTTCTCAGGGTCCCTGGATGGCCTCTTCCAGATATACCATATTTCAATCAGTGGAGTTGGTGGTTATAAAGTTTCTTCAGAGGACTCGTTGCATTTGGTTGAAGCCCTAAGGTTCTATGATTCCTCCCATCCAGCTTTATTACTGGATGATAATTTGTACATTTTGGGAAGTACTGAAACAACAGTCTACAAAGCCCTGATTAGGCATGATAAGCTGAAACTTACAAACTACCTACGCACTTTTATGCCAAGCGCTTCAGGCATGATAAACTGAAACTTACAAGGCTATGCTGTAGCCCATGCTCCATACTACTCAGAAAACATCAGGTAAATTTTCATTGCAACTTTTAATTAAACAGTTAAACCAAGGAACATTAGGAACCAGAGTTATTCAGACTCCATGTCTGATACAAGATAATAGTTCCACAATGCATTCTTGATGGCACTTGCATAAGATTTGAGCAGAAATTATATCAAACAATTAATATGCTAAACAAGTCACAAACTTACAGCAAATTTGCAAGATCGGCATATTGACTCCATGGTCCCCATCCTTCTAAACTTATGGTTGCTATATATGGTTGTTATGCTTGAATAAATGTGCAAGATGTGTCAAGATGCTGTCAAAATTTTTCAAGTTTGCTTTGAAATGTGCAAATTTTATTAATTTTTGTTCTCAAATTTCTGTTCATATTTGTCAATCAAAGTGTTAGATCTCAAAAGTAGGGTAACATCACATAATACTCAGCAAAGTAGGGGTAAATCTCCATGGTTAAAGTAGTCCTGTAGTCCTTTATACTTCGATTGAATACTGTTAAACTCCTCTTAGCAGAACAAGTGCAAACTGTGTCTTCGTTTTCAAAAAACAGGGCCACAATCACAAAGTCAAAAGAAAAAAGGCAATTCACCGTTAGCCTCTACCTATAAACAGTTATAGGCTACATAATATACTTTCTCCTTTCACAAATATAAGTTCATCTAGCTTTGTTCCAATTCCCAAGCCAAACCTTTTGAATCTTGACTAGCAATATACCTATAAAAATATATTATCGTAAATGAAAAAGGATTATATATTACAGAAATATTTTTCACCGAATCTAATAATGTCAATCTACATAAATTTTAGATATTCATGGCCAAAGTTTAAAAGGTTTGACTTAGGACAAACTGAGATGGACCTGTGTTAACAATAGGAGGAAGTATGAATGGTTTCATATAAATGAGTATGTATAAGATCTGATGATTAATTTTCTTAATGAATTTAATCCAATGAGTATAATTTTAGTTTTTATGGTCACATCACATGGCATAATGTGGATGATGCATTTAGGAGTCAATTTTTGAGTATAGAAGGGATTCTCGATTTACCTTGGCTGAACTAGTTTTCTTTAATTAAATGATGGAACATCGAATTAAGTCCAGCATTTATTTTTTCTTAACCCCACTTTTCCTCGTTTCTTGTTTTCTTCGTACTTGCCTACCTTTTAGGACAAGTAGCCTTACATCTGTATGCATGTGCTCGTGTTAGTCACAAAAAGTTATTATCTCTGGCACCTATATCATGCAGACAATGTGGAGTCTGTCCATCCATTTAATTTACTTTGGGATATAATTAATGGATATTGCGATGGGGTAACTATATTGTATGCTATTATTTATCCACCTTTGCTTGTGTGGTTGATATTATATTCATACTCAGGAGAGGATGCAATCACAAACTTTGGCCATTTGGCTCTGCTTGAGTTCCCATCGTCTTTCCTTTCTACTCCCTCCATCCCAAAAAGATTGCACATCTCGCTTTTTAAAGTTTGACTAAATATATATAAAAAGTACTAATATTTATGATATGTAATAAGTACCATTAGATTTATCGTGGAATATATTTTCATAATAAACTTATTTCGAGTTACAAATATTGATACTATTTTCTATAGACCTAGTCAAACTTAAAAAAGTTAGACTTCTCGAGAATCGAGGTGTGCAATCTTTTTGGGATGGAGGGAGTAGATATTAACAACATAACGATGATTACTTAACCTCAGGCTTCAGTTTTCTTTCAAACTGACTGACTATTGCCTGCCCAGAGTTCCACCAGAAAAGTTTCTTTAGTTCTCAACAGTAACAATTTTTAACTTCTGTATTTTAGGCATATGGGAGTTGCAACAATGAGCAGAACCCCAAGTGGCAACCTGTAGAGGCTGCCCTGTTCTGTATACAAGCAATTGCGAGATCAGTCTCAATTGAGGAGCGAGAAATTTTACCACAGGTATTGATAGCATATTGATTGTCCCATAATGATATTGGTTGTTCTTCCTTAACTTGATTATCTACAAGATCTTCCTCTGATAAGCTACCTTCTTCTGTGATTGGAACATGGACTTCTTGTGTTGTTTGCACTGAATTCTTATTTGGTGTTGATCATGCACTGTTATTGTTTTCTATAGGTTATGTCACTGCTTCCCTGCCTTCCTCACCATGAGCAGTTGCTACAAACAGGTATGTTTCACCGTGCAGATAGTTCAGAAGTCCTTGATCTTTGCAGGGTGTTTATTTAATTTTATGCTGTACCTGCTCAGTAGGCAGTAGCTGGTTAGCTCTATCAAGATGTTAATGTTTATGACAGTTAGAGCTGCTTATTCCCATTGACAGATTTTTATTGTTACTGAGTTACTTGGTTATATTCACTTTGATCCTACTAGCTGCGTGCTTTTGAATAACAACCATGCAATAAATGGTTTACCTGGCCTGCTTATCACAATGTTCTGAAATATACTTACAGTTTGTTCGACCATTGGAGCATTTTCAAATGGATTGATGCTGCACCAGCTGAATTATCTATTCTACCACCTCTAGTTGATATTCTCAATAAGGGTATGCGTACATCAGAGGATACAGCTGCGGCTGCTTCTATGGCCTTTAAGTACATATGTGAAGGTATGCATCTGCATCTACTTAGCAGTGTATTATCTTTGTGCATCTGTTTTGGAATCGTCTTATTTGTTTTAATAAGTCTAGCTTGGTACTGTTGGGCTATTGCCTCTGACTGTAGTAAAATTTGAGATGGGCTATTCTATTAAATGCCATTCATGATTTGGCACCCCATTTCCTCATTGGTGTGTGATAGCGTCTGGTGGGGCAAATCCTTAAGTGCCAGTGCTTTTGAATAGTGTGGGGTGTTAGGTTTCATGCACCAACCAGATGAACCCAAAAGCTTAAGCCGTTGAGAAAAGGTGGCAATCCACTTTATACTTCAACACTCCCACTCCCGTGCAGCCACAGACAAGACACAAACGTGGAAAGAAAGGAGCGGAGGACTTAAATGACGCCTCTGCCACGGCTCGAACTCGAGAGCTCTGGCTTTGATACCATGTTAGGTTTCATGCACCAACCAGATGAACCAAAAAACTTAAGCCGTTGGGAAGAGGTGGGCAATCCACTTTATACTTCAACATGGGGGAACTTATCCTTGCTTTGAATTTTGCCCAAATTTATGTTTTGATGCCATAAATTTTGCCGAACATAAGGGAATTTACTGTTTATTTAATTTATCCCTTTTTTTTGGTGATAAGACTGTAGGAGAAAGTTCTCAGGGTCCCTGGATGGCCTCTTCCAGATATACCATATTTTAATCAGTGGAGTTGGTGGTTATAAAGTTTCTTCAGAGGACTCGTTGCATTTGGTTGAAGCCCTAAGGTTCTATGATTCCTCCCATCCAGCTTGGCTATTTTTGTTAGTAAAACTTTTTGGTTGTCTCAAGTACTCACCTTGCACGCTGTTGCACTGATACACTTCGATCAGTGTGGTTATTACAACGCTTCCACCAGAATCTGCTAGTAGAGCCCTGGAGTTAATCTGCCAGCCAGTAATCAATTCCTTGCAAGTAGGTGGCAATTTTTGTAGTCAATTGGACCTGCCTAATGTATCCATTCTAATTTGTTTACTTGATAAAAGGAATTAATCCAGCAAGGTGATCAAGTTCTTCAACAAATCCCTGCTCGGCATTTAACTGTACATATAGACCGACTATCAAGCATTTTCAGGTGGTGGCCTTCTATTTCTAAATTTCTTCCATTGAAAAATACGTTTGTTTACTAAATCCTCCAAATTGTTCCAGCAATGTGAAACAACCAGAAGTAGTTGCTGAAGCTGTATATAGATATTGGCCGACACTCAAGAGTATTTTGATAAAGTAGGAGTGGAGAACATTCACGTATATAACAGTAATAGGAACTTCTGTCAATAACTCCATGGTATCATACTTACTGATCAAAGATACTCTTGAGTGTCGGCCAATATCTATATACAGCTTCAGCAACTACTTCTGGTTGTTTCACATTGCTGGAACAATTTGGAGGATTTAGTAAACAAACGTATTTTTCAATGGAAGAAATTTAGAAATAGAAGGCCACCACCTGAAAATGCTTGATAGTCGGTCTATATGTACAGTTAAATGCCGAGCAGGGATTTGTTGAAGAACTTGATCACCTTGCTGGATTAATTCCTTTTATCAAAGTAAACAAATTAGAATGGATACATTAGGCAGGTCCAATTGACTACAAAAATTGCCACCTACTTGCAAGGAATTGATTACTGGCTGGCAGATTAACTCCAGGGCTCTACTAGCAGATTCTGGTGGAAGCGTTGTAATAACCACACTGATCGAAGTGTATCAGTGCAACAGCGTGCAAGGTGAGTACTTGAGACAACCAAAAAGTTTTACTAACAAAAATAGCCAAGCTGGATGGGAGGAATCATAGAACCTTAGGGCTTCAACCAAATGCAACGAGTCCTCTGAAGAAACTTTATAACCACCAACTCCACTGATTAAAATATGGTATATCTGGAAGAGGCCATCCAGGGACCCTGAGAACTTTCTCCTACAGTCTTATCACCCAAAAAAAAGGGATAAATTAAATAAACAGTAAATTCCCTTATGTTCGGCAAAATTTATGGCATCAAAACATAAATTTGGGCAAAATTCAAAGCAAGGATAAGTTCCCCCATGTTGAAGTATAAAGTGGATTGCCCACCTCTTCCCAACGGCTTAAGTTTTTTGGTTCATCTGGTTGGTGCATGAAACCTAACATGGTATCAAAGCCAGAGCTCTCGAGTTCGAGCCGTGGCAGAGGCGTCATTTAAGTCCTCCGCTCCTTTCTTTCCACGTTTGTGTCTTGTCTGTGGCTGCACGGGAGTGGGAGTGTTGAAGTATAAAGTGGATTGCCCACCTTTTCTCAACGGCTTAAGCTTTTGGGTTCATCTGGTTGGTGCATGAAACCTAACACCCCACACTATTCAAAAGCACTGGCACTTAAGGATTTGCCCCACCAGACGCTATCACACACCAATGAGGAAATGGGGTGCCAAATCATGAATGGCATTTAATAGAATAGCCCATCTCAAATTTTACTACAGTCAGAGGCAATAGCCCAACAGTACCAAGCTAGACTTATTAAAACAAATAAGACGATTCCAAAACAGATGCACAAAGATAATACACTGCTAAGTAGATGCAGATGCATACCTTCACATATGTACTTAAAGGCCATAGAAGCAGCCGCAGCTGTATCCTCTGATGTACGCATACCCTTATTGAGAATATCAACTAGAGGTGGTAGAATAGATAATTCAGCTGGTGCAGCATCAATCCATTTTGAAAATGCTCCAATGGTCGAACAAACTGTAAGTATATTCAGAACATTGTGATAAGCAGGCCAGGTAAACCATTTATTGCATGGTTGTTATTCAAAAGCACGCAGCTAGTAGGATCAAAGTGAATATAACCAAGTAACTCAGTAACAATAAAAATCTGTCAATGGGAATAAGCAGCTCTAACTGTCATAAACATTAACATCTTGATAGAGCTAACCAGCTACTGCCTACTGAGCAGGTACAGCATAAAATTAAATAAACACCCTGCAAAGATCAAGGACTTCTGAACTATCTGCACGGTGAAACATACCTGTTTGTAGCAACTGCTCATGGTGAGGAAGGCAGGGAAGCAGTGACATAACCTATAGAAAACAATAACAGTGCATGATCAACACCAAATAAGAATTCAGTGCAAACAACACAAGAAGTCCATGTTCCAATCACAGAAGAAGGTAGCTTATCAGAGGAAGATCTTGTAGATAATCAAGTTAAGGAAGAACAACCAATATCATTATGGACAATCAATATGCTATCAATACCTGTGGTAAAATTTCTCGCTCCTCAATTGAGACTGATCTCGCAATTGCTTGTATACAGAACAGGGCAGCCTCTACAGGTTGCCACTTGGGGTTCTGCTCATTGTTGCAACTCCCATATGCCTAAAATACAGAAGTTAAAAATTGTTACTGTTGAGAACTAAAGAAACTTTCTGGTGGAACTCTGGGCAGGCAATAGTCAGTCAGTTTGAAAGAAAACTGAAGCCTGAGGTTAAGTAATCATCGTTATGTTGTTAATATCTACTCCCTCCATCCCAAAAAGATTGCACACCTCGATTCTCGAGAAGTCTAACTTTTTAAGTTTGACTAGGTCTATAGAAAATAGTATCAATATTTGTAACTCGAAATAAGTTTATTATGAAAATATATTCCACGATAAATCTAATGGTACTTATTACATATCATAAATATTAGTACTTTTTATATATATTTAGTCAAACTTTAAAAGCGAGATGTGCAATCTTTTTGGGATGGAGGGAGTAGAAAGGAAAGACGATGGGAACTCAAGCAGAGCCAAATGGCCAAAGTTTGTGATTGCATCCTCTCCTGAGTATGAATATAATATCAACCACACAAGCAAAGGTGGATAAATAATAGCATACAATATAGTTACCCCATCGCAATATCCATTAATTATATCCCAAAGTAAATTAAATGGATGGACAGACTCCACATTGTCTGCATGATATAGGTGCCAGAGATAATAACTTGATTATCTACAAGATCTTCCTCTGATAAGCTACCTTCTTCTGTGATTGGAACATGGACTTCTTGTGTTGTTTGCACTGAATTCTTATTTGGTGTTGATCATGCACTGTTATTGTTTTCTATAGGTTATGTCACTGCTTCCCTGCCTTCCTCACCATGAGCAGTTGCTACAAACAGGTATGTTTCACCGTGCAGATAGTTCAGAAGTCCTTGATCTTTGCAGGGTGTTTATTTAATTTTATGCTGTACCTGCTCAGTAGGCAGTAGCTGGTTAGCTCTATCAAGATGTTAATGTTTATGACAGTTAGAGCTGCTTATTCCCATTGACAGATTTTTATTGTTACTGAGTTACTTGGTTATATTCACTTTGATCCTACTAGCTGCGTGCTTTTGAATAACAACCATGCAATAAATGGTTTACCTGGCCTGCTTATCACAATGTTCTGAAATATACTTACAGTTTGTTCGACCATTGGAGCATTTTCAAAATGGATTGATGCTGCACCAGCTGAATTATCTATTCTACCACCTCTAGTTGATATTCTCAATAAGGGTATGCGTACATCAGAGGATACAGCTGCGGCTGCTTCTATGGCCTTTAAGTACATATGTGAAGGTATGCATCTGCATCTACTTAGCAGTGTATTATCTTTGTGCATCTGTTTTGGAATCGTCTTATTTGTTTTAATAAGTCTAGCTTGGTACTGTTGGGCTATTGCCTCTGACTGTAGTAAAATTTGAGATGGGCTATTCTATTAAATGCCATTCATGATTTGGCACCCCATTTCCTCATTGGTGTGTGATAGCGTCTGGTGGGGCAAATCCTTAAGTGCCAGTGCTTTTGAATAGTGTGGGGTGTTAGGTTTCATGCACCAACCAGATGAACCCAAAAGCTTAAGCCGTTGAGAAAAGGTGGGCAATCCACTTTATACTTCAACACTCCCACTCCCGTGCAGCCACAGACAAGACACAAACGTGGAAAGAAAGGAGCGGAGGACTTAAATGACGCCTCTGCCACGGCTCGAACTCGAGAGCTCTGGCTTTGATACCATGTTAGGTTTCATGCACCAACCAGATGAACCAAAAAACTTAAGCCGTTGGGAAGAGGTGGGCAATCCACTTTATACTTCAACATGGGGGAACTTATCCTTGCTTTGAATTTTGCCCAAATTTATGTTTTGATGCCATAAATTTTGCCGAACATAAGGGAATTTACTGTTTATTTAATTTATCCCTTTTTTTTGGTGATAAGACTGTAGGAGAAAGTTCTCAGGGTCCCTGGATGGCCTCTTCCAGATATACCATATTTTAATCAGTGGAGTTGGTGGTTATAAAGTTTCTTCAGAGGACTCGTTGCATTTGGTTGAAGCCCTAAGGTTCTATGATTCCTCCCATCCAGCTTGGCTATTTTTGTTAGTAAAACTTTTTGGTTGTCTCAAGTACTCACCTTGCACGCTGTTGCACTGATACACTTCGATCAGTGTGGTTATTACAACGCTTCCACCAGAATCTGCTAGTAGAGCCCTGGAGTTAATCTGCCAGCCAGTAATCAATTCCTTGCAAGTAGGTGGCAATTTTTGTAGTCAATTGGACCTGCCTAATGTATCCATTCTAATTTGTTTACTTTGATAAAAGGAATTAATCCAGCAAGGTGATCAAGTTCTTCAACAAATCCCTGCTCGGCATTTAACTGTACATATAGACCGACTATCAAGCATTTTCAGGTGGTGGCCTTCTATTTCTAAATTTCTTCCATTGAAAAATACGTTTGTTTACTAAATCCTCCAAATTGTTCCAGCAATGTGAAACAACCAGAAGTAGTTGCTGAAGCTGTATATAGATATTGGCCGACACTCAAGAGTATCTTTGATCAGTAAGTATGATACCATGGAGTTATTGACAGAAGTTCCTATTACTGTTATATACGTGAATGTTCTCCACTCCTACTTTATCAAAATACTCTTATGCACAGACGAGCATGGGATACCCGTACCATGGAGTCAATATGCCGATCTTGCAAATTTGCTGTAAGTTTGTGACTTGTTTAGCATATTAATTGTTTGATATAATTTCTGCTCAAATCTTATGCAAGTGCCATCAAGAATGCATTGTGGAACTATTATCTTGTATCAGACATGGAGTCTGAATAACTCTGGTTCCTAATGTTCCTTGGTTTAACTGTTTAATTAAAAGTTGCAATGAAAATTTACCTGATGTTTTCTGAGTAGTATGGAGCATGGGCTACAGCATAGCCTTGTAAGTTTCAGTTTATCATGCCTGAAGCGCTTGGCATAAAAGTGCGTAGGTAGTTTGTAAGTTTCAGCTTATCATGCCTAATCAGGGCTTTGTAGACTGTTGTTTCAGTACTTCCCAAAATGTACAAATTATCATCCAGTAATAAAGCTGGAGTTGGAGATTGCAAATAAGCCCTTATTTTGCTCTAAATTTGTTCTTTTAGCTTCTAGTAAGGGGATTGAAGCAGATTACAAATATCTCTTGTGGTCACTTCAATACCATCTGGATATTCATTGTCCTCTGACTAATGCTAACATGCCTTTTCTGGGTGAAGGTAAGGACATGTGGAAGGGTCATGGGAATGACGATTGGTGCAATGCTTGAAGAAATCCAAACTCTCTACCAACAACACAAACAGTCTTGCTTCCTTTACTTGTCCAGTGAAGTTATCAAGGTTGATTTATATTTTCAGAGAGTCGAGTAATAAACTTGAAGTGTATTTTCCCCCCTCTCTGACAATTCTTTTTCTTTGTAGATTTTTGGATCTGATCCATCTTGTGCGGGCTATCTTACTAGCTTGATACAAATACTTTTCAGCCATACAGTGCAGCTTCTCAGAACGATTCAAGTAATTATTTTTTCTTTTCATTCCTAGGTGACAATTACATATTGGCAACACAAAAGGTGACCAAATTGTACTATATTTTCAGGATTTTACAGCCAGACCAGATATAGCTGATGATTGCTATTTGTTAGCATCAAGATGTATTCGTTATTGTCCTGATCTATTTATACCTACAGAAATGTTTGAAAGATTGGTTGACTGTGCAATGGCTGGTATAACTATACAGCACAGGTAATGGCTGAAAAGTATTTGTATCAAGCTAGTAAGATAGCCCGCACAAGATGGATCAGATCCAAAAATCTACAAAGAAAAAGAATTGTCAGAGAGGGGGGAAAATACACTTCAAGTTTATTACTCGACTCTCTGAAAATATAAATCAACCTTGATAACTTCACTGGACAAGTAAAGGAAGCAAGACTGTTTGTGTTGTTGGTAGAGAGTTTGGATTTCTTCAAGCATTGCACCAATCGTCATTCCCATGACCCTTCCACATGTCCTTACCTTCACCCAGAAAAGGCATGTTAGCATTAGTCAGAGGACAATGAATATCCAGATGGTATTGAAGTGACCACAAGAGATATTTGTAATCTGCTTCAATCCCCTTACTAGAAGCTAAAAGAACAAATTTAGAGCAAAATAAGGGCTTATTTGCAATCTCCAACTCCAGCTTTATTACTGGATGATAATTTGTACATTTTGGGAAGTACTGAAACAACAGTCTACAAAGCCCTGATTAGGCATGATAAGCTGAAACTTACAAACTACCTACGCACTTTTATGCCAAGCGCTTCAGGCATGATAAACTGAAACTTACAAGGCTATGCTGTAGCCCATGCTCCATACTACTCAGAAAACATCAGGTAAATTTTCATTGCAACTTTTAATTAAACAGTTAAACCAAGGAACATTAGGAACCAGAGTTATTCAGACTCCATGTCTGATACAAGATAATAGTTCCACAATGCATTCTTGATGGCACTTGCATAAGATTTGAGCAGAAATTATATCAAACAATTAATATGCTAAACAAGTCACAAACTTACAGCAAATTTGCAAGATCGGCATATTGACTCCATGGTACGGGTATCCCATGCTCGTCTGTGCATAAGAGTATTTTGATAAAGTAGGAGTGGAGAACATTCACGTATATAACAGTAATAGGAACTTCTGTCAATAACTCCATGGTATCATACTTACTGATCAAAGATACTCTTGAGTGTCGGCCAATATCTATATACAGCTTCAGCAACTACTTCTGGTTGTTTCACATTGCTGGAACAATTTGGAGGATTTAGTAAACAAACGTATTTTTCAATGGAAGAAATTTAGAAATAGAAGGCCACCACCTGAAAATGCTTGATAGTCGGTCTATATGTACAGTTAAATGCCGAGCAGGGATTTGTTGAAGAACTTGATCACCTTGCTGGATTAATTCCTTTTATCAAAGTAAACAAATTAGAATGGATACATTAGGCAGGTCCAATTGACTACAAAAATTGCCACCTACTTGCAAGGAATTGATTACTGGCTGGCAGATTAACTCCAGGGCTCTACTAGCAGATTCTGGTGGAAGCGTTGTAATAACCACACTGATCGAAGTGTATCAGTGCAACAGCGTGCAAGGTGAGTACTTGAGACAACCAAAAAGTTTTACTAACAAAAATAGCCAAGCTGGATGGGAGGAATCATAGAACCTTAGGGCTTCAACCAAATGCAACGAGTCCTCTGAAGAAACTTTATAACCACCAACTCCACTGATTAAAATATGGTATATCTGGAAGAGGCCATCCAGGGACCCTGAGAACTTTCTCCTACAGTCTTATCACCAAAAAAAAGGGATAAATTAAATAAACAGTAAATTCCCTTATGTTCGGCAAAATTTATGGCATCAAAACATAAATTTGGGCAAAATTCAAAGCAAGGATAAGTTCCCCCATGTTGAAGTATAAAGTGGATTGCCCACCTCTTCCCAACGGCTTAAGTTTTTTTGGTTCATCTGGTTGGTGCATGAAACCTAACATGGTATCAAAGCCAGAGCTCTCGAGTTCGAGCCGTGGCAGAGGCGTCATTTAAGTCCTCCGCTCCTTTCTTTCCACGTTTGTGTCTTGTCTGTGGCTGCACGGGAGTGGGAGTGTTGAAGTATAAAGTGGATTGCCCACCTTTTCTCAACGGCTTAAGCTTTTGGGTTCATCTGGTTGGTGCATGAAACCTAACACCCCACACTATTCAAAAGCACTGGCACTTAAGGATTTGCCCCACCAGACGCTATCACACACCAATGAGGAAATGGGGTGCCAAATCATGAATGGCATTTAATAGAATAGCCCATCTCAAATTTTACTACAGTCAGAGGCAATAGCCCAACAGTACCAAGCTAGACTTATTAAAACAAATAAGACGATTCCAAAACAGATGCACAAAGATAATACACTGCTAAGTAGATGCAGATGCATACCTTCACATATGTACTTAAAGGCCATAGAAGCAGCCGCAGCTGTATCCTCTGATGTACGCATACCCTTATTGAGAATATCAACTAGAGGTGGTAGAATAGAATAATTCAGCTGGTGCAGCATCAATCCATTTTGAAAATGCTCCAATGGTCGAACAAACTGTAAGTATATTTCAGAACATTGTGATAAGCAGGCCAGGTAAACCATTTATTGCATGGTTGTTATTCAAAAGCACGCAGCTAGTAGGATCAAAGTGAATATAACCAAGTAACTCAGTAACAATAAAAATCTGTCAATGGGAATAAGCAGCTCTAACTGTCATAAACATTAACATCTTGATAGAGCTAACCAGCTACTGCCTACTGAGCAGGTACAGCATAAAATTAAATAAACACCCTGCAAAGATCAAGGACTTCTGAACTATCTGCACGGTGAAACATACCTGTTTGTAGCAACTGCTCATGGTGAGGAAGGCAGGGAAGCAGTGACATAACCTATAGAAAACAATAACAGTGCATGATCAACACCAAATAAGAATTCAGTGCAAACAACACAAGAAGTCCATGTTTCCAATCACAGAAGAAGGTAGCTTATCAGAGGAAGATCTTGTAGATAATCAAGTTATTATCTCTGGCACCTATATCATGCAGACAATGTGGAGTCTGTCCATCCATTTAATTTACTTTGGGATATAATTAATGGATATTGCGATGGGGTAACTATATTGTATGCTATTATTTATCCACCTTTGCTTGTGTGGTTGATATTATATTCATACTCAGGAGAGGATGCAATCACAAACTTTGGCCATTTGGCTCTGCTTGAGTTCCCATCGTCTTTCCTTTCTACTCCCTCCATCCCAAAAAGATTGCACATCTCGCTTTTTAAAGTTTGACTAAATATATATAAAAAGTACTAATATTTATGATATGTAATAAGTACCATTAGATTTATCGTGGAATATATTTTCATAATAAACTTATTTCGAGTTACAAATATTGATACTATTTTCTATAGACCTAGTCAAACTTAAAAAGTTAGACTTCTCGAGAATCGAGGTGTGCAATCTTTTTGGGATGGAGGGAGTAGATATTAACAACATAACGATGATTACTTAACCTCAGGCTTCAGTTTCTTTCAAACTGACTGACTATTGCCTGCCCAGAGTTCCACCAGAAAAGTTTCTTTAGTTCTCAACAGTAACAATTTTTAACTTCTGTATTTTAGGCATATGGAGTTGCAACAATGAGCAGAACCCAAGTGGCAACCTGTAGAGGCTGCCCTGTTCTGTATACAAGCAATTGCGAGATCAGTCTCAATTGAGGAGCGAGAAATTTTACCACAGGTATTGATAGCATATTGATTGTCCCATAATGATATTGGTTGTTCTTCCTTAACTTGATTATCTACAAGATCTTCCTCTGATAAGCTACCTTCTTCTGTGATTGGAACATGGACTTCTTGTGTTGTTTGCACTGAATTCTTATTTGGTGTTGATCATGCACTGTTATTGTTTTCTATAGGTTATGTCACTGCTTCCCTGCCTTCCTCACCATGAGCAGTTGCTACAAACAGGTATGTTTCACCGTGCAGATAGTTCAGAAGTCCTTGATCTTTGCAGGGTGTTTATTTAATTTTATGCTGTACCTGCTCAGTAGGCAGTAGCTGGTTAGCTCTATCAAGATGTTAATGTTTATGACAGTTAGAGCTGCTTATTCCCATTGACAGATTTTTATTGTTACTGAGTTACTTGGTTATATTCACTTTGATCCTACTAGCTGCGTGCTTTGAATAACAACCATGCAATAAATGGTTTACCTGGCCTGCTTATCACAATGTTCTGAAATATACTTACAGTTTGTTCGACCATTGGAGCATTTTCAAAATGGATTGATGCTGCACCAGCTGAATTATCTATTCTACCACCTCTAGTTGATATTCTCAATAAGGGTATGCGTACATCAGAGGATACAGCTGCGGCTGCTTCTATGGCCTTTAAGTACATATGTGAAGGTATGCATCTGCATCTACTTAGCAGTGTATTATCTTTGTGCATCTGTTTTGGAATCGTCTTATTTGTTTTAATAAGTCTAGCTTGGTACTGTTGGGCTATTGCCTCTGACTGTAGTAAAATTTGAGATGGGCTATTCTATTAAATGCCATTCATGATTTGGCACCCCATTTCCTCATTGGTGTGTGATAGCGTCTGGTGGGGCAAATCCTTAAGTGCCAGTGCTTTTGAATAGTGTGGGGTGTTAGGTTTCATGCACCAACCAGATGAACCCAAAAGCTTAAGCCGTTGAGAAAAGGTGGGCAATCCACTTTATACTTCAACACTCCCACTCCCGTGCAGCCACAGACAAGACACAAACGTGGAAAGAAAGGAGCGGAGGACTTAAATGACGCCTCTGCCACGGCTCGAACTCGAGAGCTCTGGCTTTGATACCATGTTAGGTTTCATGCACCAACCAGATGAACCAAAAAACTTAAGCCGTTGGGAAGAGGTGGGCAATCCACTTTATACTTCAACATGGGGGAACTTATCCTTGCTTTGAATTTTGCCCAAATTTATGTTTTGATGCCATAAATTTTGCCGAACATAAGGGAATTTACTGTTTATTTAATTTATCCCTTTTTTTTGGTGATAAGACTGTAGGAGAAAGTTCTCAGGGTCCCTGGATGGCCTCTTCCAGATATACCATATTTTAATCAGTGGAGTTGGTGGTTATAAAGTTTCTTCAGAGGACTCGTTGCATTTGGTTGAAGCCCTAAGGTTCTATGATTCCTCCCATCCAGCTTGGCTATTTTTGTTAGTAAAACTTTTTGGTTGTCTCAAGTACTCACCTTGCACGCTGTTGCACTGATACACTTCGATCAGTGTGGTTATTACAACGCTTCCACCAGAATCTGCTAGTAGAGCCCTGGAGTTAATCTGCCAGCCAGTAATCAATTCCTTGCAAGTAGGTGGCAATTTTTGTAGTCAATTGGACCTGCCTAATGTATCCATTCTAATTTGTTTACTTTGATAAAAGGAATTAATCCAGCAAGGTGAGTACTTGAGACAACCAAAAAGTTTTACTAACAAAAATAGCCAAGCTGGATGGGAGGAATCATAGAACCTTAGGGCTTCAACCAAATGCAACGAGTCCTCTGAAGAAACTTTATAACCACCAACTCCACTGATTAAAATATGGTATATCTGGAAGAGGCCATCCAGGGACCCTGAGAACTTTCTCCTACAGTCTTATCACCAAAAAAAAGGGATAAATTAAATAAACAGTAAATTCCCTTATGTTCGGCAAAATTTATGGCATCAAAACATAAATTTGGGCAAAATTCAAAGC
>JAHUYU010000213.1:0-26161 GCA_030439765.1 Tripidium arundinaceum
ACAATCAAAAATACAAAACAAATGACGCTTCACCTCCATGCTATCCTTTGATCAAATTTGCATACTCTTTATTCCTAGCTAATATTCCTATAACTTGTGAACACTCATCATAGGGACCCCACTTTATCTAAGTAATTGGAATATGAGATATAGTAGGATGATATGAAACTTGCTCTCTTATGCAAAGTACTTGGGATTTATCTTTGAAAAACAAAATTCAAATAGCATGTTCCTCGAAATGATATGCAAAATTTCCACCAAAGCCATATATATTTATGCATGACATGAGCCTTCTACATATACCACTTACTTTGTGTTGAGTTTTGTCAAACTCTGTGACCCTTGTTGAGAGATTTTTCATGCTCCCAAGATCAAAATTCACATACACCCACATACATAAGCTATTCCTACACTGAGAATACGCTAAAACAAGCCTCCATCCATCAAAAAAAACTCTGCTTCTACACTAGGAGTGGATAAAAAATGTTTTGTTAGGCAAATACTCTATGTTCTAAAAAGATAATGATCTCTCTCTAAATTTGTGGCTTAGAAGAAAAGACATGGGCTACGCAAAAAGCTTAAAAAAATATAGACACATGAAGGTCCAAGTAAAGAAAAAAATAGGGACACATGAATTGCCCAAGGTTTTGAAAAAAAAGAGCACACGAAGGCTCATGAAAAGAAGAAAATGATGATAGCCATGTCTCAAAATAAAAAGCTAGAGAAAGAGATCATATCAAATAGAGGAGTATAGTTCCACCATATTACACACACTTGCACAGTTTTGATCTAAGAGTATAACACTTCTCTCCAGTGGATCTGGGATTTGGCTTTACAACATATGCAAGGTAAGTGTGCCATAAAATTTCATCCCTACCCAAGCTCCGTATAAGCTTTTGAAGTAGGATGATCAAAAAGAAGGCGAACATCAAAGACATGCCTTGGTGAGGAACCACTTACATATATGAGTGACATAAGAGAATCATTAGAGGAACACAAGCTATCTTTACATTTTTTTAAGAAAAATCAAGCAAAAACCCAAGTTCTTGAGCAAGAGTAGAGTAAGAAGATTTGAATCCAAATTGTTCCATTATCCATTTTCTCAAGATATTTTGGTAGACACTTGTACGACGAAATTTTGGCATATCATAATATTATTATATATGTGTTCTTTAGAAAAAAGGGAAATTTCATAAGTTAATATTGCATATAGCCGTGCATAGTATACTTGCTAAATATGGGCTATATTAAAAGATATTTTGGGCTGCAAGAGGCTGATTAATCAGTGCAAGGTCTGATTAATCAAAATGGGCTCATCGTATATGACTCATCAATGGCCCATCAAATATTCTCTCTCTCACATGCGGCTTGCCGAGAGCAGGGCTCATGATGAATTTTTAAATAAAATAATTAGTGCATTGCTAATTAAGCCCATTGCCCGGCGTATACGAGTACAAAGACGTGTACAAATGCACAATCGCTGTGGCATAAGAATTTTGCCCGGTTTGCGCTAGCATGCAATGCCGGATACATGAAGATTATTTGGGCTGATTAAGTACCGGCCATTAGCGGTCACTAATCTCAACTATGGGCCTCCGAGAAGTGATTTGTGCATAGCCCATG
This sequence comes from Tripidium arundinaceum, assembly GCA_030439765.1. Classification (NCBI taxonomy): domain Eukaryota; kingdom Viridiplantae; phylum Streptophyta; class Magnoliopsida; order Poales; family Poaceae; genus Tripidium; species Tripidium arundinaceum. The sequence goes on from JAHUYU010000213.1 coordinate 1,624, forward strand.
CAAAGAGTATGTGTATGTGTGTGTATCTGGGTACACAGACTAGTACAGGTGAATTAGCTTCAGAAAGCTAGCAAACCCTGTACGCACGTATATATATACATATATATGTACCTGTACACACGTACCGACGTACTAGTTCGCCGCTGCGGCAGTAGATGGCACAACTGTGCCGTGTGTATTCCAGGAGCTTCTAGCTCCTATGGACTCGGTGGGCATGGACGGCTGTGATGCGCGGCTAATGTGAGCTGCAGGTAAGGCGGCGTCAAAAACCAGACTCTCCGAGCCATCGATTCTCTCGGAAAACTCACGTGTACATACACACGCACATCTAACCTGCTGGGTCCATTGATCAGCTAGCTGGGTATGTTATCAGTTGAGTGCTGTAACAAGTGGCGAGGAGATAAGCACCGCCGAGGATAAGATCAATTCGAATTTTTATAACGCGTCGACGCCGCGGCTGGCTTTTGCCGCTCGGAAGAGGTCAATTCAAATTTTGAAATGCGCCGCGCGCCCCGGGCGTTCCGCTCGCTCGCCAACAGATCGGAGAGGCGGCGCTCGTTTTTTCAGCTCCCTCCGTTAACCCTAGCTGCAGCCTATAAATAAAGAGGCATGCTCAGAGAAGAGAACAGACAATCTCCATCGCAACACACCGCCGCCCTGCTGCACACACACATTCATCTCCACCACCGCCGCCAGGCTAGACGACACATTCCTCTCCACACCACCGCCGCCAGGCCGCAGACACACACCGCCGCCCAGCACACGCACCTGTCGCCGGCAAGCACAGTAGCGACGCCGTCGACCCTCTCGCCGTCAGTGTCGTCAACACCATCGGCGAGCCGAACATCGTCTCCAGCGAGCTCGTCCACATCGTCCCGGCGAGCCGAACATCTACGCCGGCTTCCTCATCATCAACGACATGGCAGCCCATGACTATGGTGAGATACTTTATATTTAGATTAATTTATACGATGCTTGTCTCTGTACATGGCAGCAGCAAGATGCAACACGACACACGCGTGCGGTTTTGTCCGGCGGCGAACGGCAGAGGTCACGGCAAGCACGCGACGGCGAGCTGCACCGGTGCCGGAACGACGATGTCTACGGCGAGTGCGGCAACTAGGCAAGCCAGCAGCGCCGCGTGGTGTTGATCCCCTATCAGCGGCGGCCGTGCCAGCCCTGCGACAAACGCGGGCGGTGGCGCTCTTGATCTGGATCCGACGACGAAGGCGTCTGTGCGGCGGTTCGGCAACACGGCACATCTACGATGGCTGCGGCAGACGGGCAGGAACAGTGGCCCGGTGAAATACGGCGTCTTGCAGCTGTGACATCTTTCTACAGTTAGTCCGGCGATGGCCGGAATGGTGAGCGTGTCCACCACGGGTCCACGGCGGCGGAGCAGTGGCGGCACGCCGGCCCAGTGACGGCCCATTTCGGCAAGCCAGCGGAATAGCAACCCAGTAACAGTGCTTTCTACATCCCTTGACGAGCTGGTAGCAGCAGCCCAAAATACGTATAATTGTACTTACAGTACATGGCAAGAAAGCAAATGAAAAAAGGGGCTACAGTACCATGCAGGCAGCAAGCCTGTACGTTGCTACTATATGTGCACAAGAAGTCAAGAAGCTAGCTGGCCGGGCCGCTCAAGTGCTATGTTCGTTGCTCAGTTAACGCCAGTGCTAGGCCCTCGAACGGCCCAATACCATGGCGGCATGATATAAACATGGCACATCATTGTTGCGTATACACCATGAAAAATTCTAAGTCACGACAAAGCACTAGAGTTCACACGCATATATATAAATTGGCAGCTGACTGAGTGTCACGCCAATGATCTCAGAAACTCACGCAAGGAGAAATCTCCTGAGTATCACATGAGCACAAGTCTCACAGTTACCACGTCACCTTTCCGCACCGTCAAGGCCGGTGATCCATGTGAAGTCTCTTTCTTTCCCTGACCGACGAGGCTGGGATTTTCCTTCCGCGACCGACGAGGCCGGAATTACTTTGTTCGTGACCGACGAGGCCGAACACTTGACTTCATCATGGGATCCGTATGACGATGCCGGATACCTTTGCTACAGGCCGACGAGGCTCTAGCACTTCGCCACTCTCATTCATTTGTGCTTATGCATATACATGGAGACAACTCTTATTTATTTGGAGACGACAATGACGACCATCAGTATAGCTTAATCGGAGGTGTTCTGCGGCCTAACGCTGCAGATGTAATTAACTGAAGGCCTCTAGAGGCCCCAGGAACTAGAAACCACACAATCCTCTGATTGTCAGATGGAACTCGGCGCAAAAATATATTAAAGTGGGAAATTGTACTTTGTAATTCTCCAATGAATGAATAAAGTGATGTTTCTGAGATCATTGGCGTGACACTCAGTCAGCTGCCAATTTATATATATGCGTGTGAACTCTAGTGCTTTGTCGTGACTTAGAATTTTTCATGGTGTATACGCAACAATGATGTGCCATGTTTATATCATGCCGCCATGGTATTGGGCCGTTCGAGGGCCTAGCACTGGCGTTAACTGAGCAACGAACATAGCACTTGAGCGGCCCGGCCAGCTAGCTTCTTGACTTCTTGTGCACATATAGTAGCAACGTACAGGCTTGCTGCCTGCATGGTACTGTAGCCCCTTTTTTCATTTGCTTTCTTGCCATGTACTGTAAGTACAATTATACGTATTTTGGGCTGCTGCTACCAGCTCGTCAAGGGATGTAGAAAGCACTGTTACTGGGTTGCTATTCCGCTGGCTTGCCGAAATGGGCCGTCACTGGGCCGGCGTGCCGCCACTGCTCCGCCGCCGTGGACCCGTGGTGGACACGCTCACCATTCCGGCCATCGCCGGACTAACTGTAGAAAGATGTCACAGCTGCAAGACGCCGTATTTCACCGGGCCACTGTTCCTGCCCGTCTGCCGCAGCCATCGTAGATGTGCCGTGTTGCCGAACCGCCGCACAGACGCCTTCGTCGTCGGATCCAGATCAAGAGCGCCACCGCCCGCGTTTGTCGCAGGGCTGGCACGGCCGCCGCTGATAGGGGATCAACACCACGCGGCGCTGCTGGCTTGCCTAGTTGCCGCACTCGCCGTAGACATCGTCGTTCCGGCACCGGTGCAGCTCGCCGTCGCGTGCTTGCCGTGACCTCTGCCGTTCGCCGCCGGACAAAACCGCACGCGTGTGTCGTGTTGCATCTTGCTGCTGCCATGTACAGAGACAAGCATCGTATAAATTAATCTAAATATAAAGTATCTCACCATAGTCATGGGCTGCCATGTCGTTGATGATGAGGAAGCCGGCGTAGATGTTCGGCTCGCCGGGACGATGTGGACGAGCTCGCTGGAGACGATGTTCGGCTCGCCGATGGTGTTGACGACACTGACGGCGAGAGGGTCGACGGCGTCGCTACTGTGCTTGCCGGCGACAGGTGCGTGTGCTGGGCGGCGGTGTGTGTCTGCGGCCTGGCGGCGGTGGTGTGGAGAGGAATGTGTCGTCTAGCCTGGCGGCGGTGGTGGAGATGAATGTGTGTGTGCAGCAGGGCGGCGGTGTGTTGCGATGGAGATTGTCTGTTCTCTTCTCTGAGCATGCCTCTTTATTTATAGGCTGCAGCTAGGGTTAACGGAGGGAGCTGAAAAAACGAGCGCCGCCTCTCCGATCTGTTGGCGAGCGAGCGGAACGCCCGGGGCGCGCGGCGCATTTCAAAATTTGAATTGACCTCTTCCGAGCGGCAAAAGCCAGCCGCGGCGTCGACGCGTTATAAAAATTCGAATTGATCTTATCCTCGGCGGTGCTTATCTCCTCGCCACTTGTTACAGCACTCAACTGATAACATACCCAGCTAGCTGATCAATGGACCCAGCAGGTTAGATGTGCGTGTGTATGTACACGTGAGTTTTCCGAGAGAATCGATGGCTCGGAGAGTCTGGTTTTTGACGCCGCCTTACCTGCAGCTCACATTAGCCGCGCATCACAGCCGTCCATGCCCACCGAGTCCATAGGAGCTAGAAGCTCCTGGAATACACACGGCACAGTTGTGCCATCTACTGCCGCAGCGGCGAACTAGTACGTCGGTACGTGTGTACAGGTACATATATATGTATATATATACGTGCGTACAGGGTTTGCTAGCTTTCTGAAGCTAATTCACCTGTACTAGTCTGTGTACCCAGATACACACACATACACATACTCTTTGCATGGGCTATGCACAAATCACTTCTCGGAGGCCCATAGTTGAGATTAGTGACCGCTAATGGCCGGTACTTAATCAGCCCAAATAATCTTCATGTATCCGGCATTGCATGCTAGCGCAAACCGGGCAAAATTCTTATGCCACAGCGATTGTGCATTTGTACACGTCTTTGTACTCGTATACGCCGGGCAATGGGCTTAATTAGCAATGCACTAATTATTTTATTTAAAAATTCATCATGAGCCCTGCTCTCGGCAAGCCGCATGTGAGAGAGAGAATATTTGATGGGCCATTGATGAGTCATATACGATGAGCCCATTTTGATTAATCAGACCTTGCACTGATTAATCAGCCTCTTGCAGCCCAAAATATCTTTTAATATAGCCCATATTTAGCAAGTATACTATGCACGGCTATATGCAATATTAACTTATGAAATTTCCCTTTTTTCTAAAGAACACATATATAATAATATTATGATATGCCAAAATTTCGTCGTACAAGTGTCTACCAAAATATCTTGAGAAAATGGATAATGGAACAATTTGGATTCAAATCTTCTTACTCTACTCTTGCTCAAGAACTTGGGTTTTTGCTTGATTTTTCTTAAAAAAATGTAAAGATAGCTTGTGTTCCTCTAATGATTCTCTTATGTCACTCATATATGTAAGTGGTTCCTCACCAAGGCATGTCTTTGATGTTCGCCTTCTTTTTGATCATCCTACTTCAAAAGCTTATACGGAGCTTGGGTAGGGATGAAATTTTATGGCACACTTACCTTGCATATGTTGTAAAGCCAAATCCCAGATCCACTGGAGAGAAGTGTTATACTCTTAGATCAAAACTGTGCAAGTGTGTGTAATATGGTGGAACTATACTCCTCTATTTGATATGATCTCTTTCTCTAGCTTTTTATTTTGAGACATGGCTATCATCATTTTCTTCTTTTCATGAGCCTTCGTGTGCTCTTTTTTTTTCAAAACCTTGGGCAATTCATGTGTCCCTATTTTTTTCTTTACTTGGACCTTCATGTGTCTATATTTTTTTAAGCTTTTTGCGTAGCCCATGTCTTTTCTTCTAAGCCACAAATTTAGAGAGAGATCATTATCTTTTTAGAACATAGAGTATTTGCCTAACAAAACATTTTTTATCCACTCCTAGTGTAGAAGCAGAGTTTTTTTTGATGGATGGAGGCTTGTTTTAGCGTATTCTCAGTGTAGGAATAGCTTATGTATGTGGGTGTATGTGAATTTTGATCTTGGGAGCATGAAAAATCTCTCAACAAGGGTCACAGAGTTTGACAAAACTCAACACAAAGTAAGTGGTATATGTAGAAGGCTCATGTCATGCATAAATATATATGGCTTTGGTGGAAATTTTGCATATCATTTCGAGGAACATGCTATTTGAATTTTGTTTTTCAAAGATAAATCCCAAGTACTTTGCATAAGAGAGCAAGTTTCATATCATCCTACTATATCTCATATTCCAATTACTTAGATAAAGTGGGGTCCCTATGATGAGTGTTCACAAGTTATAGGAATATTAGCTAGGAATAAAGAGTATGCAAATTTGATCAAAGGATAGCATGGAGGTGAAGCGTCATTTGTTTTGTATTTTTGATTGTTCAATTTTAAACTTCAAAATTTAGGAGAGATGAGGGGTAGTGTTGCACAAACCATCGTTTGAAGATGAAGGAACTTCGGGGAGTCAAAGATGGTTTGGCTCAACCAGAGGTTCAGCCAATCCTCTCTTGGAGCCATTTGTTCCGTCCTTCTGCACATTGGATCATTCAATGTTTGTGCAATGTGTTGGTGGGAGATCTCGAATGTGTGTTCGTTATGCACGCGAGATCTCCCCCACACTTGTTCTTGTACCTGTTTATTTGATAGACAAATAGAAAATGGAAACCAACATGGGCTCTTCTAGCTGAAATACTGGGGAGCCTAAATTTTATTAATTCAAGGTGCAAGCAATGCTTGAGGTACCTTGATTCTATTTTATTGTTTATCTTTATTTGTTCACCCAACTTTTTTTGTATTTTAGCATAACTCAAACAAGGCTGAGGTAAAGTTTGCAAAACAATCCTAGCCTTGATTCATCTCTATCATAAAGTACTTCTATTGTTTATGACAGCAACTCAAAGTTCATTAACCAAGATTAAACACCATGTCTAATTTTGATTAAAGAAGGCCATTTTTAACCTAAGCACCATGCTTAATTTAAAAAGACCTATGGATGTACTGTTAACGAGCTCATCCAAACCAGAGCATAAATCATAAACAAGATAGGCATAAAGTTTTATTTTCATGGAGACAAAAATGAGTAAAGGTGTTGGTGAACATTGAGTGACCGTCGCATACCTGGGTATACTTACCGACAACAGATGTGGATGGAATCTTTTGAAGCTGCTGTAGCAGTGGATTGATTGCATATGGCCCTACCCAGGCGAACCACAAGGCTAGACCACACACACACGGCTTAGTGTGTATGGACCATGGGCCTTGATGGTAGCAGCAAAGGTCTGGAAGAGGAGAATTCTCCTTCTCTTTTTTCATATTTATATATATTTTTCTTTTCAACTTTCTCTCTCTCTTTTTTAGCAAGGTAGAGCTGACATCATTTTTTTGGATGGCTTTTGGCATGGATGGAACTTATAGTGAGATTCTCACCATCCTCCCCCACACTTGAACTTTTGTGTAAAAGTCAAGTGTGCAGAGTCACGTTCTCTTCTTGAGTGTGTTCCATCACCAAAGAGCATCGAGGTGTATAGTTGATGCAGCTCCCATATTCTCTAGCATCGTATGTACATTTGTTCTTCTTAATCTCAACCTAAAAAGGTTAATGACCTAGAATACCCGAAGGTGCATACTAACTTGATAACATGTTCTTGCTTTTATTGACGAGAAAAATTGTGTTGTTGTTTTTTTTATGATTATCCGGGGTATCTCCCGGCAGTGCTTTGTTTATGGTCACAAGCTCGACCATGGGAACTCATCTTGCAGCTATCAATGGTGGTGTAGTTCCCAGATTCACCACCAAGCATTGAGCATTATCGTTCAAGCTGCAAGGTTAGCGCCATTGTGCAACTATGAGATTTGTAGTATTTATGATAAACATAGGCATCGACAATCATCTTCTTAAAAAGTTTGAAACAAGGATCAGGAGATGGTTGGAATCCTCGTAGGAGCACGTGACACCAAGCAGGATGTCCATGCCATAGACGTTTTCTTTCTCGAAAGATACATCATGTATGATCAACGCTGAATCTTGACCATCATCGAGAACAACGTTTGGATGGCCAGAGGGACATGGCTTGGGTTCGAGCGAGGGTGATGATGGACGTTCTGTTCACAAGGATGAGAAGAAAACTCAGGTGAAACGAACGGGGATACGAATTTCACCTTCTCGAACGGGTCATGGTTGGGAGGCTGCTTCGTCGTTGGGAATTTTGGGGGAAGGACAGGAGTGGCGGCGCAGTTTTCCCAATCTTCTCATTAAGGCTCCGATGGGAAGGTATTTCTTGAAAAAGCTTTTCAAAAGGGTAGCCTATGAGAAGATCAAATTCAAGGATGGCAAAGATGTGGAAATCCAAGTGAACCTCGGTTTTGTTTATTATGATTGGCATGGCCCTAGCGATCCCACAACACTCGAAAATGAGTCCTGATGGACTTTTGAAGAGTTTGTTGGTCGGGACTAGCAGCATGTTGCCCAAAAGATTTTTCACAAGGAATTCTAACATGATGCTAGTCCCGACTGTGGGGTTGTGCAAGGCTTCTATTTTCGTTCCCCTTATTGAAAAAGGCATGGCTGTGGAAGGTGAAAGAATCCGAATTGCTTCGGAAGAACGTTTCACTTCCATTAGCAATTCCTTCGATGGTTCGACCCTGGGGGACACTTTCTTGTGAGGATTGTGCCAAACATGTTTCAAGGTATTGCCATAATCCTCGAATTTGATAGGGAACTCCAAAGGACAAAGTACTCTTTCCTTCGGTGTTCGTGGTTCGGGTGAGGGCTCATGAGTCGAATCTAAGGATGTTATGGGTTTGGATTCGACTAATGAAGACTCCTCAACACTCAACATGACTTTTGCCTGGAGGGTTCTAGTTCTCATGACGGAAAAAGTGTCTTTCTAGGAAGTTTTCGAGGTATGCCACTTGTACCGTCATGGTTTTGTGTGTAAAATGACCTTCGACAGTCACATCTAGGCACAGGTCAGCATCTATGTCAAGACCCGAACAAAAGAGACGCAACAAAATGCCATCGGGTAAAGACATGTCTGTGCTATAGTGTATTAACACTGAAAACCTAGCCCAGGCTGCACCTATGGACTCCTTCTCGTACTGATCGAAATCGAGGATCGCCCTTGGTAGAGAGGCGATACGAGACATAGGGAAGAATGCAAGATGAAACTTGTCTTTAAGTTCTTCCCAATCCCCATTCATACTTTCTATGGCCTGAGTGTACCATTGCTTCGCCTTTCCCACGAGAGAAAAGGGAAACAATGTCCACTTAAGAGTTTCTTGTGTCATGCCAGAGATGTTCAGGCATGAACACATTTCCTCAAAATCTCACATGTGATGGCAAGGATTTTCATTTTCATGCCCTGAGAAGGGTTGTGCCCGAACCATGGCTATAAAGCCAGGGCGGAGTTCGTAGCCAGATGAAAAGTTTGGTTTTGAAGAAAGTGGTGGCCCAAGGAACTCGCCCTTTGAAGCGGAAAGGTTTGAAATTGAAGTTGGCTTCATGATAGAAAAGGTAAAAGAAATGTTTTGGTTTTTTTCAAAAAAAAAGAAAAGATACAAATACGAGGACGAACTAGGTTCGAAGAAAATATCAACCGTTCCCTGGCAACGGCGCCAGAAATGCTTGCTGGTATTTCTTAACGCATACAGAAATAATCCGCAAGTGCATGGAATTACCGTTGTAGCATTTCACTCGGAAGTATGAATGGGGATTGGGAAGAACTTAAAGACAAGTTTCATCTTGCATTCTTCCCTATGTCTCGTATCGCCTCTCTACCAAGGGCGATCCTCGATTTCGATCAGTACGAGAAGGAGTCCATAGGTGCAGCCTGGGCTAGGTTTTCAGTGTTAATACACTATAGCACAGACATGTCTTTACCCGATGGCATTTTGTTGCGTCTCTTTTGTTCGGGTCTTGACATAGATGCTGACCTGTGCCTAGATGTGACTGTCGAAGGTCATTTTACACACAAAACCATGACGGTACAAGTGGCATACCTCGAAAACTTCCTAGAAAGACACTTTTTCCGTCATGAGAACTAGAACCCTCCAGGCAAAAGTCATGTTGAGTGTTGAGGAGTCTTCATTAGTCGAATCCAAACCCATAACATCCTTAGATTCGACTCATGAGCCCTCACCCGAACCACGAACACCGAAGGAAAGAGTACTTTGTCCTTTGGAGTTCCCTATCAAATTCGAGGATTATGGCAATACCTTGAAACATGTTTGGCACAATCCTCACAAGAAAGTGTCCCCCAGGGTCGAACCATCGAAGGAATTGCTAATGGAAGTGAAACGTTCTTCCGAAGCAATTCGGATTCTTTCACCTTCCACAGCCATGCCTTTTTCAATAAGGGGAACGAAAATAGAAGCCTTGCACAACCCCACAGTCGGGACTAGCATCATGTTAGAATTCCTTGTGAAAAATCTTTTGGGCAACATGCTGCTAGTCCCGACCAACAAACTCTTCAAAAGTCCATCAGGACTCATTTTCGAGTGTTGTGGGATCGCTAGGGCCATGCCAATCATAATAAACAAAACCGAGGTTCACTTGGATTTCCACATCTTTGCCATCCTTGAATTTGATCTTCTCATAGGCTACCCTTTTGAAAAGCTTTTTCAAGAAATACCTTCCCATCGGAGCCTTAATGAGAAGATTGGGAAAACTGCGCCGCCACTCCTGTCCTTCCCCCAAAATTCCCAACGACGAAGCAGCCTCCCAACCATGACCCGTTCGAGAAGGTGAAATTCGTATCCCCGTTCGTTTCACCTGAGTTTTCTTCTCATCCTTGTGAACAGAACGTCCATCATCACCCTCGCTCGAACCCAAGCCATGTCCCTCTGGCCATCCAAACGTTGTTCTCGATGATGGTCAAGATTCAGCGTTGATCATACATGATGTATCTTTCGAGAAAGAAAACGTCTATGGCATGGACATCCTGCTTGGTGTCACGTGCTCCTACGAGGATTCCAACCATCTCCTGATCCTTGTTTTCAAACTTTTAAGAAGATGATTGTCGATGCCTATGTTTATCATAAATACTACAAATCTCATAGTTGCACAATGGCGCTAACCTTGCAGCTTGAACGATAATGCTCAATGCTTGGTGGTGAATCTGGGAACTACACCACCATTGATAGCTGCAAGATGAGTTCCCATGGTCGAGCTTGTGACCATAAACAAAGCACTGCCGGGAGATACCCCGGATAATCATAAAAAAAACAACAACACAATTTTTCTCGTCAATAAAAGCAAGAACATGTTATCAAGTTAGTATGCACCTTCGGGTATTCTAGGTCATTAACCTTTTTAGGTTGAGATTAAGAAGAACAAATGTACATACGATGCTAGAGAATATGGGAGCTGCATCAACTATACACCTCGATGCTCTTTGGTGATGGAACACACTCAAGAAGAGAACGTGACTCTGCACACTTGACTTTTACACAAAAGTTCAAGTGTGGGGGAGGATGGTGAGAATCTCACTATAAGTTCCATCCATGCCAAAAGCCATCCAAAAAATGATGTCAGCTCTACCTTGCTAAAAAAGAGAGAGAGAAAGTTGAAAAGAAAAATATATATAAATATGAAAAAAGAGAAGGAGAATTCTCCTCTTCCAGACCTTTGCTGCTACCATCAAGGCCCATGGTCCATACACACTAAGCCGTGTGTGTGTGGTCTAGCCTTGTGTTTCGCCTGGGTAGGGCCATATGCAATCAATCCACTGCTACAGCAGCTTCAAAAGATTCCATCCACATCTGTTGTCGGTAAGTATACCCAGGTATGCGACGGTCACTCAATGTTCACCAACACCTTTACTCATTTTTGTCTCCATGAAAATAAAACTTTATGCCTATCTTGTTTATGATTTATGCTCTGGTTTGGATGAGCTCGTTAACAGTACATCCATAGGTCTTTTTAAATTAAGCATGGTGCTTAGGTTAAAAATGGCCTTCTTTAATCAAAATTAGACATGGTGTTTAATCTTGGTTAATGAACTTTGAGTTGCTGTCATAAACAATAGAAGTACTTTATGATAGAGATGAATCAAGGCTAGGATTGTTTTGCAAACTTTACCTCAGCCTTGTTTGAGTTATGCTAAAATACAAAAAAAGTTGGGTGAACAAATAAAGATAAACAATAAAATAGAATCAAGGTACCTCAAGCATTGCTTGCACCTTGAATTAATAAAATTTAGGCTCCCCAGTATTTCAGCTAGAAGAGCCCATGTTGGTTTCCATTTTCTATTTGTCTATCAAATAAACAGGTACAAGAACAAGTGTGGGGGAGATCTCGCGTGCATAACGAACACACATTCGAGATCTCCCACCAACACATTGCACAAACATTGAATGATCCAATGTGCAGAAGGACGGAACAAATGGCTCCAAGAGAGGATTGGCTGAACCTCTGGTTGAGCCAAACCATCTTTGACTCCCCGAAGTTCCTTCATCTTCAAACGATGGTTTGTGCAACACTACCCCTCATCTCTCCTAAATTTTGAAGTTTAAAATTGAACAATCAAAAATACAAAACAAATGACGCTTCACCTCCATGCTATCCTTTGATCAAATTTGCATACTCTTTATTCCTAGCTAATATTCCTATAACTTGTGAACACTCATCATAGGGACCCCACTTTATCTAAGTAATTGGAATATGAGATATAGTAGGATGATATGAAACTTGCTCTCTTATGCAAAGTACTTGGGATTTATCTTTGAAAAACAAAATTCAAATAGCATGTTCCTCGAAATGATATGCAAAATTTCCACCAAAGCCATATATATTTATGCATGACATGAGCCTTCTACATATACCACTTACTTTGTGTTGAGTTTTGTCAAACTCTGTGACCCTTGTTGAGAGATTTTTCATGCTCCCAAGATCAAAATTCACATACACCCACATACATAAGCTATTCCTACACTGAGAATACGCTAAAACAAGCCTCCATCCATCAAAAAAAACTCTGCTTCTACACTAGGAGTGGATAAAAAATGTTTTGTTAGGCAAATACTCTATGTTCTAAAAAGATAATGATCTCTCTCTAAATTTGTGGCTTAGAAGAAAAGACATGGGCTACGCAAAAAGCTTAAAAAAATATAGACACATGAAGGTCCAAGTAAAGAAAAAAATAGGGACACATGAATTGCCCAAGGTTTTGAAAAAAAAAGAGCACACGAAGGCTCATGAAAAGAAGAAAATGATGATAGCCATGTCTCAAAATAAAAAGCTAGAGAAAGAGATCATATCAAATAGAGGAGTATAGTTCCAACCACATACCATTACACACACTTGCACAGTTTTGATCTAAGAGTATAACACTTCTCTCCAGTGGATCTGGGATTTGGCTTTACAACATATGCAAGGTAAGTGTGCCATAAAATTTCATCCCTACCCAAGCTCCGTATAAGCTTTTGAAGTAGGATGATCAAAAAGAAGGCGAACATCAAAGACATGCCTTGGTGAGGAACCACTTACATATATGAGTGACATAAGAGAATCATTAGAGGAACACAAGCTATCTTTACATTTTTTTAAGAAAAATCAAGCAAAAACCCAAGTTCTTGAGCAAGAGTAGAGTAAGAAGATTTGAATCCAAATTGTTCCATTATCCATTTTCTCAAGATATTTTGGTAGACACTTGTACGACGAAATTTTGGCATATCATAATATTATTATATATGTGTTCTTTAGAAAAAAGGGAAATTTCATAAGTTAATATTGCATATAGCCGTGCATAGTATACTTGCTAAATATGGGCTATATTAAAAGATATTTTGGGCTGCAAGAGGCTGATTAATCAGTGCAAGGTCTGATTAATCAAAATGGGCTCATCGTATATGACTCATCAATGGCCCATCAAATATTCTCTCTCTCACATGCGGCTTGCCGAGAGCAGGGCTCATGATGAATTTTTAAATAAAATAATTAGTGCATTGCTAATTAAGCCCATTGCCCGGCGTATACGAGTACAAAGACGTGTACAAATGCACAATCGCTGTGGCATAAGAATTTTGCCCGGTTTGCGCTAGCATGCAATGCCGGATACATGAAGATTATTTGGGCTGATTAAGTACCGGCCATTAGCGGTCACTAATCTCAACTATGGGCCTCCGAGAAGTGATTTGTGCATAGCCCATGCAAAGAGTATGTGTATGTGTGTGTATCTGGGTACACAGACTAGTACAGGTGAATTAGCTTCAGAAAGCTAGCAAACCCTGTACGCACGTATATATATACATATATATGTACCTGTACACACGTACCGACGTACTAGTTCGCCGCTGCGGCAGTAGATGGCACAACTGTGCCGTGTGTATTCCAGGAGCTTCTAGCTCCTATGGACTCGGTGGGCATGGACGGCTGTGATGCGCGGCTAATGTGAGCTGCAGGTAAGGCGGCGTCAAAAACCAGACTCTCCGAGCCATCGATTCTCTCGGAAAACTCACGTGTACATACACACGCACATCTAACCTGCTGGGTCCATTGATCAGCTAGCTGGGTATGTTATCAGTTGAGTGCTGTAACAAGTGGCGAGGAGATAAGCACCGCCGAGGATAAGATCAATTCGAATTTTTATAACGCGTCGACGCCGCGGCTGGCTTTTGCCGCTCGGAAGAGGTCAATTCAAATTTTGAAATGCGCCGCGCGCCCCGGGCGTTCCGCTCGCTCGCCAACAGATCGGAGAGGCGGCGCTCGTTTTTTCAGCTCCCTCCGTTAACCCTAGCTGCAGCCTATAAATAAAGAGGCATGCTCAGAGAAGAGAACAGACAATCTCCATCGCAACACACCGCCGCCCTGCTGCACACACACATTCATCTCCACCACCGCCGCCAGGCTAGACGACACATTCCTCTCCACACCACCGCCGCCAGGCCGCAGACACACACCGCCGCCCAGCACACGCACCTGTCGCCGGCAAGCACAGTAGCGACGCCGTCGACCCTCTCGCCGTCAGTGTCGTCAACACCATCGGCGAGCCGAACATCGTCTCCAGCGAGCTCGTCCACATCGTCCCGGCGAGCCGAACATCTACGCCGGCTTCCTCATCATCAACGACATGGCAGCCCATGACTATGGTGAGATACTTTATATTTAGATTAATTTATACGATGCTTGTCTCTGTACATGGCAGCAGCAAGATGCAACACGACACACGCGTGCGGTTTTGTCCGGCGGCGAACGGCAGAGGTCACGGCAAGCACGCGACGGCGAGCTGCACCGGTGCCGGAACGACGATGTCTACGGCGAGTGCGGCAACTAGGCAAGCCAGCAGCGCCGCGTGGTGTTGATCCCCTATCAGCGGCGGCCGTGCCAGCCCTGCGACAAACGCGGGCGGTGGCGCTCTTGATCTGGATCCGACGACGAAGGCGTCTGTGCGGCGGTTCGGCAACACGGCACATCTACGATGGCTGCGGCAGACGGGCAGGAACAGTGGCCCGGTGAAATACGGCGTCTTGCAGCTGTGACATCTTTCTACAGTTAGTCCGGCGATGGCCGGAATGGTGAGCGTGTCCACCACGGGTCCACGGCGGCGGAGCAGTGGCGGCACGCCGGCCCAGTGACGGCCCATTTCGGCAAGCCAGCGGAATAGCAACCAGTAACAGTGCTTTCTACATCCCTTGACGAGCTGGTAGCAGCAGCCCAAAATACGTATAATTGTACTTACAGTACATGGCAAGAAAGCAAATGAAAAAAGGGGCTACAGTACCATGCAGGCAGCAAGCCTGTACGTTGCTACTATATGTGCACAAGAAGTCAAGAAGCTAGCTGGCCGGGCCGCTCAAGTGCTATGTTCGTTGCTCAGTTAACGCCAGTGCTAGGCCCTCGAACGGCCCAATACCATGGCGGCATGATATAAACATGGCACATCATTGTTGCGTATACACCATGAAAAATTCTAAGTCACGACAAAGCACTAGAGTTCACACGCATATATATAAATTGGCAGCTGACTGAGTGTCACGCCAATGATCTCAGAAACTCACGCAAGGAGAAATCTCCTGAGTATCACATGAGCACAAGTCTCACAGTTACCACGTCACCTTTCCGCACCGTCAAGGCCGGTGATCCATGTGAAGTCTCTTTCTTTCCCTGACCGACGAGGCTGGGATTTTCCTTCCGCGACCGACGAGGCCGGAATTACTTTGTTCGTGACCGACGAGGCCGAACACTTGACTTCATCATGGGATCCGTATGACGATGCCGGATACCTTTGCTACAGGCCGACGAGGCTCTAGCACTTCGCCACTCTCATTCATTTGTGCTTATGCATATACATGGAGACAACTCTTATTTATTTGGAGACGACAATGACGACCATCAGTATAGCTTAATCGGAGGTGTTCTGCGGCCTAACGCTGCAGATGTAATTAACTGAAGGCCTCTAGAGGCCCCAGGAACTAGAAACCACACAATCCTCTGATTGTCAGATGGAACTCGGCGCAAAAATATATTAAAGTGGGAAATTGTACTTTGTAATTCTCCAATGAATGAATAAAGTGATGTTTCCTTGAAGTTTTGTTCCTCGTGTCTTATTGCACATTTACTTTATTTTGTATACGGATGTATACTGGCACGCATGCGCACATTAGTACTAAGTAGTACGACCCACGAAACATAGAGAGATCCCCCCGTAGTGATTTTTCTGGCGAAACAAAATGGCACGCCCGGTGGGACATGGTTCTCCTCCCATCTTTGCTATGCTCAATGGTCAAAAAAAATGTTGTCGTCTCCTGAGATCTCCACATTCATGTTGCATTTTTGCTTTGCCAAGAAGAGCTTATCCTGAAGGAAATAAATTGATCGTGGGCTTTACATTGTGCAGGTGACCTTGCCTCTGCTAAAAGCCCCGCTTCTGTCATGATCAAGTTTGGGTCATTCTCACCGACTCAAGTTTTCACCCATGGCGATAAGGTCTACATCGAGCCTACAGAGTCGAAGAAGGCTCGCAAGTAGGCATATGCCAAGTCCAAAAAGGAACGGTGCTCACTGATTACCACAGCCCGTGACCTGCTAGCTGATGACATGAAGAGCAAGTCTGATGCCACGGTCATGCACACTGAAGCATTGCTGGCGGCATTAGATCAAGTCAAGGATGACCTTCGCCAGAAAATATTGGAGGCGAGAAAGGCGCGTCTTCCGAACTCCCTTCGGAACTTTCGAAGGAAGTATGCTAAGACACGAGAGCTTCGGGAGAAAATAGCTTCCCGTGTTGCTGCTGATGAGACCCTAGAAGATTGGGCAAGTGAAGAAATTCCACATGATGACTTGTTTTCTCATGAATGGGCTAGACACCCCGCAAAGGCTAAGTCATTAATTCGTAGGATGATCAGGAGGTACCTTCACAAACAACACTTGCCTAAGAGCATCTTCTCGTCAAGTTTAAAATCCCAACATATGAAGGCTTTCCAAGCAGGAAACATGGTGTCTTGCCTTCACATTTCGGCAAATGGTGGCCCTTCTCTCAACACGGGAAATCAATTTTCCGTCCTTTCTTCTGAGGCCCTAGCTCCTCATTCCGGGGGACTCCAACAGCAACTCCAACAATTGCAATCCCAAATGGATGGTATAAGAAGACAGATCCAACCTCAGGAGGCACCCGAGGTCTCACGCTCAGGGGGCAGGACGAACCTATGCCATCCAAACTGGCGGCCTCAGCAAGACCGTCAAGTCTGGGCACCATGGAGAAGGTTGCCGCCTCCAAGGAATTCCCAGCCCAATCATCATTGGAACCGTTGGGCGTGTCACCAGGAGTATCGTCCTCTTACTCGCCAAGTTTATGTGCCTCGAAGTCAACCACAAAACAACACACAAGCACCGTTACCGATGCGGCTGACGCAACAAAGAAATTCAGCATTACTCCCAACCCCTCCAACACGGCCGAGAGTCTGGCAAGGGTCGTCTGCTACCCAACAAAGGCGTGAGAGGCGAAGAAGGAGCCGTGAAGCCATGTACCGAGAACTCCAAGATTTGGTACTAAGGCACGTCCAAGTACGCGTCCGTGCTGATGGGCGCATCTACCCTGATAATGAGAAGGTCTCCCTTCGGGTCTCACCGCGCTTACAACAGAATGAGAGATATAGTTATCTCATTGAGCGTCTAGCTCCAAGACCTCGTCAAGAAGAATCTGCTGAGATATTAACTCCAAACTCCGCAGGGGGCACACGGAATGTTAATCCATCTCAAGAGCAACCCGTTGCACCTGAACAGAAAAATAAGCCATCTTCAGAGGTTCCTATGGAAGTTGATGAGCAGACTCCTAACACCAAACTCAATGCAAATGCGGCCGATGTTAGTGCATCAACCAATTATGAGACCGCTTCTAAGGGGGAAGGGAAGAAGCAACCTGTCGACAACACTGTCATGTGCGGCATGGTAGAGGTGCACTTGTCTCGAGATGCAGATTCTGATTGGGAACCACCTGTAATTACCCAAGAATTGACATACCCTTCAGAGGATGAGATTATCCCAAACCCACCAATATTTCTGGGGGCACGGTCCCAAGTAGGAACCGGTCAGGTCCCAGACTCCTCCATGGCTCAATGCTTACCTGTTTCGGGAAGAAGTCGATCAGCAAGAAGTAGGGCAAGTCCTTATGATCACCTTGCTCAATTTAGAGATATTGCCTCAAGGCTCCCATCAGACCCATATCAATTGGAGCAAGTCACGAGAAGAGGAGGGGTTGACACCCGTTTAAAGGTAGAAGCACGTCGTCAGACTATGAGAGGTTTAAATGTCTCTGGCTATGATAGGCAAATAGCTAGTGACGACTCAGACACAGACTCGTCAAGTTCTCTTGAAGCTCGCTCGCATTCCCCTCACTATTCAACACTTGCCCCATCCCTTCTTTCGGGAGACGAGGGAGATTTGATGGGCACCAATGTTGCCCCAGTGAATATGACAAATGAAGATGGGAACGGGGACCCCACAAAAAATTCTGAAAAGCAACCACTCCTTAGTGATGCTCCACAAGCTAAGTTCGCCATCATGGTCATAAGCTGCTTCATTTGGCCCTTTAATTCGTCAATCTCTTTATCCCGCATCTTTTCACGTTCTTCAGCTGTTTGTGAAGTTGAAGCTTTGTTGCCAGCAGATGGGTTAGCTTGTGGAGCATCACTAAGGAGTGGTTGCTTTTCAGAATTTTTTGTGGGGTCCCCGTTCCCATCTTCATTTGTCATATTCACTGGGGCAACATTGGTGCCCATCAAATCTCCCTCGTCTCCCGAAAGAAGGGATGGGGCAAGTGTTGAATAGTGAGGGGAATGCGAGCGAGCTTCAAGAGAACTTGACGAGTCTGTGTCTGAGTCGTCACTAGCTATTTGCCTATCATAGCCAGAGACATTTAAACCTCTCATAGTCTGACGACGTGCTTCTACCTTTAAACGGGTGTCAACCCCTCCTCTTCTCGTGACTTGCTCCAATTGATATGGGTCTGATGGGAGCCTTGAGGCAATATCTCTAAATTGAGCAAGGTGATCATAAGGACTTGCCCTACTTCTTGCTGATCGACTTCTTCCCGAAACAGGTAAGCATTGAGCCATGGAGGAGTCTGGGACCTGACCGGTTCCTACTTGGGACCGTGCCCCCAGAAATATTGGTGGGTTTGGGATAATCTCATCCTCTGAAGGGTATGTCAATTCTTGGGTAATTACAGGTGGTTCCCAATCAGAATCTGCATCTCGAGACAAGTGCACCTCTACCATGCCGCACATGACAGTGTTGTCGACAGGTTGCTTCTTCCCTTCCCCCTTAGAAGCGGTCTCATAATTGGTTGATGCACTAACATCGGCCGCATTTGCATTGAGTTTGGTGTTAGGAGTCTGCTCATCAACTTCCATAGGAACCTCTGAAGATGGCTTATTTTTCTGTTCAGGTGCAACGGGTTGCTCTTGAGATGGATTAACATTCCGTGTGCCCCCTGCGGAGTTTGGAGTTAATATCTCAGCAGATTCTTCTTGACGAGGTCTTGGAGCTAGACGCTCAATGAGATAACTATATCTCTCATTCTGTTGTAAGCGCGGTGAGACCCGAAGGGAGACCTTCTCATTATCAGGGTAGATGCGCCCATCAGCACGGACGCGTACTTGGACGTGCCTTAGTACCAAATCTTGGAGTTCTCGGTACATGGCTTCACGGCTCCTTCTTCGCCTCTCACGCCTTTGTTGGGTAGCAGACGACCCTTGCCAGACTCTCGGCCGTGTTGGAGGGGTTGGGAGTAATGCTGAATTTCTTTGTTGCGTCAGCCGCATCGGTAACGGTGCTTGTGTGTTGTTTTGTGGTTGACTTCGAGGCACATAAACTTGGCGAGTAAGAGGACGATACTCCTGGTGACACGCCCAACGGTTCCAATGATGATTGGGCTGGGAATTCCTTGGAGGCGGCAACCTTCTCCATGGTGCCCAGACTTGACGGTCTTGCTGAGGCCGCCAGTTTGGATGGCATAGGTTCGTCCTGCCCCCTGAGCGTGAGACCTCGGGTGCCTCCTGAGGTTGGATCTGTCTTCTTATACCATCCATTTGGGATTGCAATTGTTGGAGTTGCTGTTGGAGTCCCCCGGAATGAGGAGCTAGGGCCTCAGAAGAAAGGACGGAAAATTGATTTCCCGTGTTGAGAGAAGGGCCACCATTTGCCGAAATGTGAAGGCAAGACACCATGTTTCCTGCTTGGAAAGCCTTCATATGTTGGGATTTTAAACTTGACGAGAAGATGCTCTTAGGCAAGTGTTGTTTGTGAAGGTACCTCCTGATCATCCTACGAATTAATGACTTAGCCTTTGCGGGGTGTCTAGCCCATTCATGAGAAAACAAGTCATCATGTGGAATTTCTTCACTTGCCCAATCTTCTAGGGTCTCATCAGCAGCAACACGGGAAGCTATTTTCTCCCGAAGCTCTCGTGTCTTAGCATACTTCCTTCGAAAGTTCCGAAGGGAGTTCGGAAGACGCGCCTTTCTCGCCTCCAATATTTTCTGGCGAAGGTCATCCTTGACTTGATCTAATGCCGCCAGCAATGCTTCAGTGTGCATGACCGTGGCATCAGACTTGCTCTTCATGTCATCAGCTAGCAGGTCACGGGCTGTGGTAATCAGTGAGCACCGTTCCTTTTTGGACTTGGCATATGCCTACTTGCGAGCCTTCTTCGACTCTGTAGGCTCGATGTAGACCTTATCGCCATGGGTGAAAACTTGAGTCGGTGAGAATGACCCAAACTTGATCATGACAGAAGCGGGGCTTTTAGCAGAGGCAAGGTCACCTGCACAATGTAAAGCCCACGATCAATTTATTTCCTTCAGGATAAGCTCTTCTTGGCAAAGCAAAAATGCAACATGAATGTGGAGATCTCAGGAGACGACAACATTTTTTTTGACCATTGAGCATAGCAAAGATGGGAGGAGAACCATGTCCCACCGGGCGTGCCATTTTGTTTCGCCAGAAAAATCACTACGGGGGGATCTCTCTATGTTTCGTGGGTCGTACTACTTAGTACTAATGTGCGCATGCGTGCCAGTATACATCCGTATACAAAATAAAGTAAATGTGCAATAAGACACGAGGAACAAAACTTCAAGGAAACATCACTTTATTCATTCATTGGAGAATTACAAAGTACAATTTCCCACTTTAATATATTTTTGCGCCGAGTTCCATCTGACAATCAGAGGATTGTGTGGTTTCTAGTTCCTGGGGCCTCTAGAGGCCTTCAGTTAATTACATCTGCAGCGTTAGGCCGCAGAACACCTCCGATTAAGCTATACTGATGGTCGTCATTGTCGTCTCCAAATAAATAAGAGTTGTCTCCATGTATATGCATAAGCACAAATGAATGAGAGTGGCGAAGTGCTAGAGCCTCGTCGGCCTGTAGCAAAGGTATCCGGCATCGTCATACGGATCCCATGATGAAGTCAAGTGTTCGGCCTCGTCGGTCACGAACAAAGTAATTCCGGCCTCGTCGGTCGCGGAAGGAAAATCCCAGCCTCGTCGGTCAGGGAAAGAAAGAGACTTCACATGGATCACCGGCCTTGACGGTGCGGAAAGGTGACGTGGTAACTGTGAGACTTGTGCTCATGTGATACTCAGGAGATTTCTCCTTGCGTGAGTTTCTGAGATCATTGGCGTGACACTCAGTCAGCTGCCAATTTATATATATGCGTGTGAACTCTAGTGCTTTGTCGTGACTTAGAATTTTTCATGGTGTATACGCAACAATGATGTGCCATGTTTATATCATGCCGCCATGGTATTGGGCCGTTCGAGGGCCTAGCACTGGCGTTAACTGAGCAACGAACATAGCACTTGAGCGGCCCGGCCAGCTAGCTTCTTGACTTCTTGTGCACATATAGTAGCAACGTACAGGCTTGCTGCCTGCATGGTACTGTAGCCCCTTTTTTCATTTGCTTTCTTGCCATGTACTGTAAGTACAATTATACGTATTTTGGGCTGCTGCTACCAGCTCGTCAAGGGATGTAGAAAGCACTGTTACTGGGTTGCTATTCCGCTGGCTTGCCGAAATGGGCCGTCACTGGGCCGGCGTGCCGCCACTGCTCCGCCGCCGTGGACCCGTGGTGGACACGCTCACCATTCCGGCCATCGCCGGACTAACTGTAGAAAGATGTCACAGCTGCAAGACGCCGTATTTCACCGGGCCACTGTTCCTGCCCGTCTGCCGCAGCCATCGTAGATGTGCCGTGTTGCCGAACCGCCGCACAGACGCCTTCGTCGTCGGATCCAGATCAAGAGCGCCACCGCCCGCGTTTGTCGCAGGGCTGGCACGGCCGCCGCTGATAGGGGATCAACACCACGCGGCGCTGCTGGCTTGCCTAGTTGCCGCACTCGCCGTAGACATCGTCGTTCCGGCACCGGTGCAGCTCGCCGTCGCGTGCTTGCCGTGACCTCTGCCGTTCGCCGCCGGACAAAACCGCACGCGTGTGTCGTGTTGCATCTTGCTGCTGCCATGTACAGAGACAAGCATCGTATAAATTAATCTAAATATAAAGTATCTCACCATAGTCATGGGCTGCCATGTCGTTGATGATGAGGAAGCCGGCGTAGATGTTCGGCTCGCCGGGACGATGTGGACGAGCTCGCTGGAGACGATGTTCGGCTCGCCGATGGTGTTGACGACACTGACGGCGAGAGGGTCGACGGCGTCGCTACTGTGCTTGCCGGCGACAGGTGCGTGTGCTGGGCGGCGGTGTGTGTCTGCGGCCTGGCGGCGGTGGTGTGGAGAGGAATGTGTCGTCTAGCCTGGCGGCGGTGGTGGAGATGAATGTGTGTGTGCAGCAGGGCGGCGGTGTGTTGCGATGGAGATTGTCTGTTCTCTTCTCTGAGCATGCCTCTTTATTTATAGGCTGCAGCTAGGGTTAACGGAGGGAGCTGAAAAAACGAGCGCCGCCTCTCCGATCTGTTGGCGAGCGAGCGGAACGCCCGGGGCGCGCGGCGCATTTCAAAATTTGAATTGACCTCTTCCGAGCGGCAAAAGCCAGCCGCGGCGTCGACGCGTTATAAAAATTCGAATTGATCTTATCCTCGGCGGTGCTTATCTCCTCGCCACTTGTTACAGCACTCAACTGATAACATACCCAGCTAGCTGATCAATGGACCCAGCAGGTTAGATGTGCGTGTGTATGTACACGTGAGTTTTCCGAGAGAATCGATGGCTCGGAGAGTCTGGTTTTTGACGCCGCCTTACCTGCAGCTCACATTAGCCGCGCATCACAGCCGTCCATGCCCACCGAGTCCATAGGAGCTAGAAGCTCCTGGAATACACACGGCACAGTTGTGCCATCTACTGCCGCAGCGGCGAACTAGTACGTCGGTACGTGTGTACAGGTACATATATATGTATATATATACGTGCGTACAGGGTTTGCTAGCTTTCTGAAGCTAATTCACCTGTACTAGTCTGTGTACCCAGATACACACACATACACATACTCTTTGCATGGGCTATGCACAAATCACTTCTCGGAGGCCCATAGTTGAGATTAGTGACCGCTAATGGCCGGTACTTAATCAGCCCAAATAATCTTCATGTATCCGGCATTGCATGCTAGCGCAAACCGGGCAAAATTCTTATGCCACAGCGATTGTGCATTTGTACACGTCTTTGTACTCGTATACGCCGGGCAATGGGCTTAATTAGCAATGCACTAATTATTTTATTTAAAAATTCATCATGAGCCCTGCTCTCGGCAAGCCGCATGTGAGAGAGAGAATATTTGATGGGCCATTGATGAGTCATATACGATGAGCCCATTTTGATTAATCAGACCTTGCACTGATTAATCAGCCTCTTGCAGCCCAAAATATCTTTTAATATAGCCCATATTTAGCAAGTATACTATGCACGGCTATATGCAATATTAACTTATGAAATTTCCCTTTTTTCTAAAGAACACATATATAATAATATTATGATATGCCAAAATTTCGTCGTACAAGTGTCTACCAAAATATCTTGAGAAAATGGATAATGGAACAATTTGGATTCAAATCTTCTTACTCTACTCTTGCTCAAGAACTTGGGTTTTTGCTTGATTTTTCTTAAAAAAATGTAAAGATAGCTTGTGTTCCTCTAATGATTCTCTTATGTCACTCATATATGTAAGTGGTTCCTCACCAAGGCATGTCTTTGATGTTCGCCTTCTTTTTGATCATCCTACTTCAAAAGCTTATACGGAGCTTGGGTAGGGATGAAATTTTATGGCACACTTACCTTGCATATGTTGTAAAGCCAAATCCCAGATCCACTGGAGAGAAGTGTTATACTCTTAGATCAAAACTGTGCAAGTGTGTGTAATATGGTGGAACTATACTCCTCTATTTGATAATGATCTCTCTCTAAATTTGTGGCTTAGAAGAAAAGACATGGGCTACGCAAAAAGCTTAAAAAAATATAGACACATGAAGGTCCAAGTAAAGAAAAAAATAGGGACACATGAATTGCCCAAGGTTTTGAAAAAAAAGAGCACACGAAGGCTCATGAAAAGAAGAAAATGATGATAGCCATGTCTCAAAATAAAAAGCTAGAGAAAGAGATCATATCAAATAGAGGAGTATAGTTCCACCATATTACACACA
>JAHUYU010002010.1:0-24754 GCA_030439765.1 Tripidium arundinaceum
TTAGCAAGTGTCAACACAAGCATGTTGCCAGCACTCATCCAACCAAAGCATATATGTCAACATAAAAAATTCTAGAGCTTCTCCACATGGATTTATTTGGACCAACAACTTATGAAAGTTTGGGAGGCAACCTCTATTGTCTTGTGATAGTTGATGATTATTCAAGATACACTTTGGTGTTCTTCCTTCATGACAAGACCGAAGTTGCGGCATCATTCAAGAAGTTTGCCAAGAGAGCTCAAAATGAGTTTGATACAAAGATCAAAAAGATAAGAAGTGACAATGAAAAAGAGTTTGACAACACAAACATTGAAGAGTATTGTGATGAAGTTGGGATCAAGCATGAGGTCTCCACAACTTATACTCCCCAACAAAATGGTGCAGTAGAGAGAGAAAACCGGACTTTGATCACCCTTGCAATAACTATGCTTGATGAGTGTAAAACATCGAAGAGGCTTTGGGCCAAAGCTATCAACACCGCTTTCTATTCATCCAATCACATATATCCTCAATGGTTACTTGAGAAGACCCCCTATGAGTTGCTCAATGGGAAGAAGTCAGATATCTCTTTCTTCCGGGTGTTTGGATGCAAATGCTACATCTACAAGAAGCGGCAACACCTAGGAAAGTTTCAAAGATGTTGTGATGTTGGCTTTCTTGTTGGTTACTCATTGAAGTCCAAAGCATATCGAGTATTCAACCATGCCACCAGCTTGGTAGAAGAAACACATGATGTGGAGTTTGATGAATCTAACAGCTCCCAAGGAACACATGACAATCTTGATGATGTAGGTGATGAACCATTGAGGGAGGCTATGAAGAATATGCTAGTTGGATCCATCAAGCCTAAGGAGGATGACGATGATGTACAAGTGATTGATATACCTTCTTCATCAAGTGTGCCACAAGATGATGATGATAAAGATGAGAGAGAACCAAATGAAGATACACATGTCTCCCACAATCAAACGGTGGCACAAGCTCAAGATATTGATGCTCCACAACCTCCACCCCAAGTGGTTGATAAAAGAAGCACTTCCAGTACTTCAAGCACATCCACAAGATCTCATCATAGGGAGTCCTTCAAGGGGTATAATGACTCACTCTCAAAAACTTGCTTCATTTATTGAACATCACACCTTTGTTTCTTGCATTGAGCCTACTAGCATAAATGAAGCTCTCAAGGATCCGGATTGGGTGAATGCCATTGTTGGCAGTTACTAATGACCTATTCCATACCGCCAACTTGTATTAAAAATGGAGAAAAACACATATCTTACATGCATATGTCTTCGATATTCACCTAGTTCCACATGTATTGGAAGATTACTATTTTGCAGGACTTAAGTGTGGAATTAGTGTAAAAGTTGGGAAAATGCGCAATCAACAAAGCGTATTCGCGCGGCCTAAGTTGGAGAATGTGAAGAAGGTCAAATCCACGACGCGAACCAGGGTCAATACCCAACATAGAAGTGATCCAGACCCATCAGGGAGCCCACCAGACAAAGTCGGTAGCAAAAGGCGGCAGCCAGGGTGCGGCCGACCCCCTGGTGCAGCCGCCCCCCTGGTGGTGTGTCTCGGGCCCATCTTTCGCATGGCGGTTCCTATGGCGGTGCTAAAGACGGTGACATGGGTTACCAAGATTATACGTCCACAAACCGTCATTTAGGCACTATAAAAGGCAGCCTTATTCTCCTCTGTAATCAAGTTTCACACATTCAGGCAATACAACTCCAGAGCTCTCTAGTTTTAGTTTATCATTTTAGTTCTAGTTTAGATCTAGAGTAGAGCTTCAAGTTGTAAAGAGGAGAAGAACATTTTGGCTAATCTTGGTATGAATAAATCTAGTTCTAGTTCCATCTTGTTCTTGTTCTCTACTTATATTTATAGTATTGTTCTTGAATTAGAGCCTAGTTCTTCATTCATGTTCTTTGTATTAGAACTAGTTCTTAGCTCGAGTACCTTGATCATGATGATTAGGACTTCAATCTTAATTAAACATATAATTAGTATGATCATGTTTAGACTAATGTCTAGATGGTGGTTTATCAAGTCTTTGGATTCGCATATGTTCTCGACCTGGGGGAGCATATGTGGTTTCCATGTATGCAAGTGTGGTACTTGGATACAAGGGAATGGGTAATTGCAGTTCGTGCTCCACAGTAGTGGGGTAGGCTGCAGGTGGTGACAGCCCTGTCTATCCCTAGTATTCCCCCACGTTCAGGTATGGTGTAGGAGTCTAAAGCGATGCGGGGAGCTGGCAGACCAGACCTTAGGCATTCTCCCGATCCATCTAGATGTGACTCTAACCATGTTTATATTAATTGTATGACTTGCTAGAATTCTTGACAATAACTATAATAGATTGTTCTAGTTAGGATTATTCTTTTATTCTTTATTCTTTTATTTAATTGTCTTCTTTTACCTCTGATAGAGACGCTCATATATGCCTGTGTGAACTTCACTATCCTTCATATTATCAATGCTTTACTTACCCCTGATGAGCAATTGGTTATTATGCTATATTATTAACATTGAGCTATCCAATATTCATGATTAGTTATTGCCTTCCCATGGGAAAATATAAATAATGATACCCTGAATACTCTGGGTGAAATGCTACAATGATAGATCTGTGTGCTTGCAGATTGAATAGAGCCTAAACTATCAGTGTATTTGTTAGCATTATTATCTATGAATGGTTGAAATGCTACATTCATAGTGATGATGTTAAGAAATACCAACAGCCATGCATGAAGAATTGAACAACTTCACCCGCAATCAAGTATGGATACTTGAAGAGCGACCACAAGATGCAAGAGTCATAGGAACAAAGTGGGTGTTCTGCAACAAGCAAGATGATCAAGGCATTGTTGTGAGGAACAAGGCAAGGCTAGTTGCAAAGAGGTTCTCTCAAGTTGAAGGTTTGGATTTTGGAGAGACCTTTGCACCGGTTGCAACACTTGAAGCCATTCGTATCCTTCTTGCATATGCATCCTACAATAATATGAAACTATATCAAATGGATGTTAAAAGTGCATTTTTAAATGGATTCATAAATGAACTAGTCTATGTTGATCAACCTCTCGGGTTTGAAGACCCTAGATATCCTAATCATGTTTATAGGTTGTCCAAGGCGCTATATGGGCTAAAGCAAGCTCCAAGGGCATGGTATGCGCGCCTTCAGGATTTCCTTATTGAGAAGGGCTTTATCATTGGGAAGGTCGACACCACACTATTCACCAAGAAGCTTGATGGAGAGATCTTCATTTGTCAAGTATATGTTGATGATATCATATTTGGCTCTACAAATGAAGACTATTGCAAAGAATTTGGTGAATTGATGTCGAAGGAGTTCAAGATGTCAATGACTGGAGAGCTTACATTCTTTTTTGGTTTTCAAGTCAAGCAAATGAGAGAAAGGACTTTCATCTCTCAAGAAAAATATACCAAGGATCTTCTCAAGAGGTTCACTATGGATGAATGTAAGCCAATCAAGACACCAATGGCATCTAGTAGACATCTCGACCTAGATAAGGGAGGTAAATCGGTTGATCAAACTCTCTACCGTTCTACAATTGGTAGTTTGTTGTACTTGACCGCATCTAGGCCCAACAACATGTTTAGTGTGTGAATGTGTGCTAGATTCCAAGCCAATCCTAAGGAGGCTCACTTAGTTGCCGTTAAAAGAATCCTTAGGTACCTCAAGCACACACCAAGCATTGGCCTTTGGTATCCCAAAGGAGCTAGTTTCCAACTCGTTGGCGATTCCAATTCGAATTATGCGGGTTGCAAAATTGATAGGAAAAGTACATCCGGAGGGTGCCATATGCTTGGTAGATCACTAGTGTCTTGGACCTCCAAAAAGCAAAATAGTGTCGCCTTGTCCACCGCCGAGGCGGAGTACATCGTCACGGGTGCTTGTTGTGCTCAAATCCTTTACATGAAGCAAACCCTTCTAGACTATGGTGTAGTTCTAGAAAAGGTACCACTTTTGTGTGACAATGAGAGCACCGTAAAACTTGCCAATAACCCGGTTCAACACTCTCGCACCAAGCACATAGATATCTGTCATCACTTCCTTAGAGATCAAGTTGCTAAGGGTGATATCTCACTAGAAGGTGTAAGGACGGAAGATCAATTGGCGGATATCTTCTCAAAACCTTTAGATGAAGTGCAGTTTTGTAAGTTATGGAACGAGCTCAATGTTCTTGATCTAAGTAACTTCACTAAAAAATGAGCTTGTGTTGTCTCTTGCAGTGCATTATAATATAAAACATGTTTAAATAACTTGCTTTGCATTTAGGGCTTGCCTAACTTGGTTAAGATAACTGCCCAAAAGCATGTGAAGAAGCTTAACCAAGGTTCAAACTTGACAAGCAACTAGATTTAAATTTTTGTATTGCATTGCATATGTATGTGCGTTGCTTTTGTCGTTTCTTTTCGGTTAAGTTTGAGCATTTGCTATGTTCGTCCACCGATAAAGGGGGCATTTGAAGCTCCTAATGGTTGAGACCCCTATTGTGCGGCCACATGATGTCTCCTTGCCCTCTTCATTGCTTATTTTCATCAAAATATATATAGCCTAAGGCAAAATATTTTGAAAATTTGAGGGTTTGAGAGAGGTCACCCAAACCAGTTCCAATTGATGTTTATTTGGCTCTTACTGAAGTTGGAACTAGGTTGGGAGAAGTCGCCATGAAGAAAGATGAAGAAACAGCTATTAAAGGTGCATCGGACAACGCATTGGACAAAAGGAAAGTATCGTCCGATGTCACAGTGAAGGGAAGGCACAAGGAATAGTAACATCATTTTACCTAGTGTGGGCACTCAGATTTGTCCGATGGATGGATGGAAGTCATTGGATTGCATCGGACAACATCAATTTGTCCAATGTAAGGCCCTAGACACGTCCGATGTCTGAGAGAGCATTTCTGGAGCTCTCAGGAATGCATCGGACTCTCGCGGAATTTATCTGATGTAAATCATCGTTGTGTCTGATGTAAACCTGGAAAGCGTGGTAGATTTTAAAATTCTATCTGACGCATGGGGCCTACAACACAGTTCACCACAGCCCACTCTCTTCTGTCAAAGTCGGGCCCGCATCCTTCTCTTTCCCAAATAGAACAGGCCGTGCCCCCGACTCCGTACGCTGCTGCCGCCGCACCGCAAACCCTAACCTGCCGCCGCGCAACTGCCTCCTCCGGTCACCGCGCCCAGCCACGCCTGCGCACATGCCTCCACGCCCTGCTCCACTACTGCGCCTATGCTCGCACCTACTCCAAGCAGCCACGCTCGTGCTCACCGCCCACACACCTTGCACTCACCGCCGCCGAATCTCCTGCTCCTTCACCAGGCTCACCGCCGTCTTGCCTGCATCGCCTCCTTGGCCTCCTCCGGTGACCCTGACCGCATCTAGAGCATCCCCCGACAGATTCCCTGGCCGGCGGTTGATTCACCCAGGGTGAGCTTCACCTCTGCCCCTCAGGTGCTCGACGAAATGCCTCAACAAGTTCCAACGCCTTTTTTGACCTAGTTCTTGGCCCTTTTCCCCTGCAGACCCCTTCGCCAAGTTTGTGTGGTGCCCCTGCACTTAGATTCTCACCTTTTCATAGGGAATTGATAGTAGCAAGCCTCTGCTTCCTCTTCTCATCTCTTGCTTGCTTCCAATAAGGACATTACTCATCTCTAGTGCAATATGTTGCTTATATATCTCTATATCCATTCTATGCATGAGTCGGCTTGTTGAGATAGTGCTTGGTAGTCGGTAGTAACAGTTGAACTCGGGGCCAAGCCCACGAGTATGGATTGGGGCCAAGATTGGGGCCAAGCCTCATGAGTGTCAGTGGGCAGAGATGGTTAGTGTTAGGGGGAGTTTTCTGTGGCAGATGGTTTTCTCTAGCAATTGATCTTGGTCAGTGGCAGTTGATCTGTGAGTTAGGGGGAGTTTTTGAGTGTGTCAGCTATGCCTTGCACCAAGAATGTTGGTCGAGGCCCTGGTGATGACGACCGTGACAGACGCCGCCCACTTCTTTGGGTAGAGACAAGGGCAAGAGCAAGGTACCGAGAGCGCTAGGAATCGCAAGCGAGGAGACAGAGATGCCCAGATAGCAGTCTAGGTTGCAGCAGCAGTAGAGGTATCCGAGCAAGGTGGCAGTGGTGCTGGTGTTCACATTGGTGGAGTCCGAGTCAGTCTTGCTAGCCCAGAGTCAGAGTCTTAGGAGGAGACAAAGCATCCACAGGCAGAGACAGAGCAGCAGGAGCAGCCTCTTCGTCAGTCCAGCCGTGCTCATGTTCAGGTGGCTCCGAGGCCTGAGGGTCCGAGGCGTGGTGCTCATGTACCACCCCCTAGAGCAGCTAGTCCACCTCTTGTAGTGCACCTTGACTTGAGGACCGCTAATGCTCAAAGAGTTCAGGAGCTGCGATTCATTGAGCTAGAGCAGTGGTTCCCACCAGAGAGACTCCAGAGCTTCAGAGGGGTTCTTCACAGTGTTGCAGGAAGACAATTAAATAAAAGAATAAAGAATAAAAGAATAATCCTAACTAGAACAATCTATTATAGTTATTGTCAAGAATTCTAGCAAGTCATACAATTAATATAAACATGGTTAGAGTCACATCTAGATGGATCGGGAGAATGCCTAAGGTCTGGTCTGCCAGCTCCCCGCATCGCTTTAGACTCCTACACCATACCTGAACGTGGGGGAATACTAGGGATAGACAGGGCTGTCACCACCTGCAGCCTACCCCACTACTGTGGAGCACGAACTGCAATTACCCATTCCCTTGTATCCAAGTACCACACTTGCATACATGGAAACCACATATGCTCCCCCAGGTCGAGAACATATGCGAATCCAAAGACTTCCATCCATCCATCGGACAAATCTGAGTGCCCACACTAGGTAAAATGATGTTACTATTCCTTGTGCCTTCCCTTCACTGTGACATCGGACGATACTTTCCTTTTGTCCAATGCGTTGTCCGATGCACCTTTAATAGCTGTTTCTTCATCTTTCTTCATGGCGACTTCTCCCAACCTAGTTCCAACTTCAGTAAGAGCCAAATAAACATCAATTGGAACTGGTTTGGGTGACCTCTCTCAAACCCTCAAATTTTCAAAATATTTTGCCTTAGGCTATATATATTTTGATGAAAATAAGCAATGAAGAGGGCAAGGAGACATCATGTGGCCGCACAATAGGGGTCTCAACCATTAGGAGCTTCAAATGCCCCCTTTATCGGTGGACGAACATAGCAAATGCTCAAACTTAACCGAAAAGAAACGACAAAAGCAACGCACATACATATGCAATGCAATACAAAAATTTAAATCTAGTTGCTTGTCAAGTTTGAACCTTGGTTAAGCTTCTTCACATGCTTTTGGGCAGTTATCTTAACCAAGTTAGGCAAGCCCTAAATGCAAAGCAAGTTATTTAAACATGTTTTATATTATAATGCACTGCAAGAGACAACACAAGCTCATTTTTTAGTGAAGTTACTTAGATCAAGAACATTGAGCTCGTTCCATAACTTACAAAACTGCACTTCATCTAAAGGTTTTGAGAAGATATCCGCCAATTGATCTTCCGTCCTTACACCTTCTAGTGAGATATCACCCTTAGCAACTTGATCTCTAAGGAAGTGATGACAGATATCTATGTGCTTGGTGCGAGAGTGTTGAACCGGGTTATTGGCAAGTTTTACGGTGCTCTCATTGTCACACAAAAGTGGTACCTTTTCTAGAACTACACCATAGTCTAGAAGGGTTTGCTTCATGTAAAGGATTTGAGCACAACAAGCACCCGTGACGATGTACTCCGCCTCGGCGGTGGACAAGGCGACACTATTTTGCTTTTTGGAGGTCCAAGACACTAGTGATCTACCAAGCATATGGCACCCTCCGGATGTACTTTTCCTATCAATTTTGCAACCCGCATAATTCGAATTGGAATCGCCAACGAGTTGGAAACTAGCTCCTTTGGGATACCAAAGGCCAATGCTTGGTGTGTGCTTGAGGTACCTAAGGATTCTTTTAACGGCAACTAAGTGAGCCTCCTTAGGATTGGCTTGGAATCTAGCACACATTCACACACTAAACATGTTGTTGGGCCTAGATGCGGTCAAGTACAACAAACTACCAATTGTAGAACGGTAGAGAGTTTGATCAACCGATTTACCTCCCTTATCTAGGTCGAGATGTCTACTAGATGCCATTGGTGTCTTGATTGGCTTACATTCATCCATAGTGAACCTCTTGAGAAGATCCTTGGTATATTTTTCTTGAGAGATGAAAGTCCTTTCTCTCATTTGCTTGACTTGAAAACCAAAAAAGAATGTAAGCTCTCCAGTCATTGACATCTTGAACTCCTTCGACATCAATTCACCAAATTCTTTGCAATAGTCTTCATTTGTAGAGCCAAATATGATATCATCAACATATACTTGACAAATGAAGATCTCTCCATCAAGCTTCTTGGTGAATAGTGTGGTGTCGACCTTCCCAATGATAAAGCCCTTCTCAATAAGGAAATCCTGAAGGCGCGCATACCATGCCCTTGGAGCTTGCTTTAGCCCATATAGCGCCTTGGACAACCTATAAACATGATTAGGATATCTAGGGTCTTCAAACCCGAGAGGTTGATCAACATAGACTAGTTCATTTATGAATCCATTTAAAAATGCACTTTTAACATCCATTTGATATAGTTTCATATTATTGTAGGATGCATATGCAAGAAGGATACGAATGGCTTCAAGTGTTGCAACCGGTGCAAAGGTCTCTCCAAAATCCAAACCTTCAACTTGAGAGAACCTCTTTGCAACTAGCCTTGCCTTGTTCCTCACAACAATGCCTTGATCATCTTGCTTGTTGCAGAACACCCACTTTGTTCCTATGACTCTTGCATCTTGTGGTCGCTCTTCAAGTATCCATACTTGATTGCGGGTGAAGTTGTTCAATTCTTCATGCATGGCTGTTGGTATTTCTTAACATCATCACTATGAATGTAGCATTTCAACCATTCATAGATAATAATGCTAACAAATACACTGATAGTTTAGGCTCTATTCAATCTGCAAGCACACAGATCTATCATTGTAGCATTTCACCCAGAGTATTCAGGGTATCATTATTTATATTTTCCCATGGGAAGGCAATAACTAATCATGAATATTGGATAGCTCAATGTTAATAATATAGCATAATAACCAATTGCTCATCAGGGGTAAGTAAAGCATTGATAATATGAAGGATAGTGAAGTTCACACAGGCATATATGAGCGTCTCTATCAGAGGTAAAAGAAGACAATTAAATAAAAGAATAAAGAATAAAAGAATAATCCTAACTAGAACAATCTAATTATAGTTATTGTCAAGAATTCTAGCAAGTCATACAATTAATATAAACATGGTTAGAGTCACATCTAGATGGATCGGGAGAATGCCTAAGGTCTGGTCTGCCAGCTCCCCGCATCGCTTTAGACTCCTACACCATACCTGAACGTGGGGGAATACTAGGGATAGACAGGGCTGTCACCACCTGCAGCCTACCCCACTACTGTGGAGCACGAACTGCAATTACCCATTCCCTTGTATCCAAGTACCACACTTGCATACATGGAAACCACATATGCTCCCCCAGGTCGAGAACATATGCGAATCCAAAGACTTGATAAACCACCATCTAGACATTAGTCTAAACATGATCATACTAATTATATGTTTAATTAAGATTGAAGTCCTAATCATGTTTATAGGTTGTCCAAGGCGCTATATGGGCTAAAGCAAGCTCCAAGGGCATGGTATGCGCGCCTTCAGGATTTCCTTATTGAGAAGGGCTTTATCATTGGGAAGGTCGACACCACACTATTCACCAAGAAGCTTGATGGAGAGATCTTCATTTGTCAAGTATATGTTGATGATATCATATTTGGCTCTACAAATGAAGACTATTGCAAAGAATTTGGTGAATTGATGTCGAAGGAGTTCAAGATGTCAATGACTGGAGAGCTTACATTCTTTTTTGGTTTTCAAGTCAAGCAAATGAGAGAAAGGACTTTCATCTCTCAAGAAAAATATACCAAGGATCTTCTCAAGAGGTTCACTATGGATGAATGTAAGCCAATCAAGACACCAATGGCATCTAGTAGACATCTCGACCTAGATAAGGGAGGTAAATCGGTTGATCAAACTCTCTACCGTTCTACAATTGGTAGTTTGTTGTACTTGACCGCATCTAGGCCCAACAACATGTTTAGTGTGTGAATGTGTGCTAGATTCCAAGCCAATCCTAAGGAGGCTCACTTAGTTGCCGTTAAAAGAATCCTTAGGTACCTCAAGCACACACCAAGCATTGGCCTTTGGTATCCCAAAGGAGCTAGTTTCCAACTCGTTGGCGATTCCAATTCGAATTATGCGGGTTGCAAAATTGATAGGAAAAGTACATCCGGAGGGTGCCATATGCTTGGTAGATCACTAGTGTCTTGGACCTCCAAAAAGCAAAATAGTGTCGCCTTGTCCACCGCCGAGGCGGAGTACATCGTCACGGGTGCTTGTTGTGCTCAAATCCTTTACATGAAGCAAACCCTTCTAGACTATGGTGTAGTTCTAGAAAAGGTACCACTTTTGTGTGACAATGAGAGCACCGTAAAACTTGCCAATAACCCGGTTCAACACTCTCGCACCAAGCACATAGATATCTGTCATCACTTCCTTAGAGATCAAGTTGCTAAGGGTGATATCTCACTAGAAGGTGTAAGGACGGAAGATCAATTGGCGGATATCTTCTCAAAACCTTTAGATGAAGTGCAGTTTTGTAAGTTATGGAACGAGCTCAATGTTCTTGATCTAAGTAACTTCACTAAAAAATGAGCTTGTGTTGTCTCTTGCAGTGCATTATAATATAAAACATGTTTAAATAACTTGCTTTGCATTTAGGGCTTGCCTAACTTGGTTAAGATAACTGCCCAAAAGCATGTGAAGAAGCTTAACCAAGGTTCAAACTTGACAAGCAACTAGATTTAAATTTTTGTATTGCATTGCATATGTATGTGCGTTGCTTTTGTCGTTTCTTTTCGGTTAAGTTTGAGCATTTGCTATGTTCGTCCACCGATAAAGGGGGCATTTGAAGCTCCTAATGGTTGAGACCCCTATTGTGCGGCCACATGATGTCTCCTTGCCCTCTTCATTGCTTATTTTCATCAAAATATATATAGCCTAAGGCAAAATATTTTGAAAATTTGAGGGTTTGAGAGAGGTCACCCAAACCAGTTCCAATTGATGTTTATTTGGCTCTTACTGAAGTTGGAACTAGGTTGGGAGAAGTCGCCATGAAGAAAGATGAAGAAACAGCTATTAAAGGTGCATCGGACAACGCATTGGACAAAAGGAAAGTATCGTCCGATGTCACAGT
The DNA here is from genome assembly GCA_030439765.1 of Tripidium arundinaceum. Taxonomy (NCBI): domain Eukaryota; kingdom Viridiplantae; phylum Streptophyta; class Magnoliopsida; order Poales; family Poaceae; genus Tripidium; species Tripidium arundinaceum. The sequence continues at coordinate 11,415 of JAHUYU010002010.1, forward strand.
GAAGGGAAGGCACAAGGAATAGTAACATCATTTTACCTAGTGTGGGCACTCAGATTTGTCCGATGGATGGATGGAAGTCATTGGATTGCATCGGACAACATCAATTTGTCCAATGTAAGGCCCTAGACACGTCCGATGTCTGAGAGAGCATTTCTGGAGCTCTCAGGAATGCATCGGACTCTCGCGGAATTTATCTGATGTAAATCATCGTTGTGTCTGATGTAAACCTGGAAAGCGTGGTAGATTTTAAAATTCTATCTGACGCATGGGGCCTACAACACAGTTCACCACAGCCCACTCTCTTCTGTCAAAGTCGGGCCCCGCATCCTTCTCTTTCCCAAATAGAACAGGCCGTGCCCCCGACTCCGTACGCTGCTGCCGCCGCACCGCAAACCCTAACCTGCCGCCGCGCAACTGCCTCCTCCGGTCACCGCGCCCAGCCACGCCTGCGCACATGCCTCCACGCCCTGCTCCACTACTGCGCCTATGCTCGCACCTACTCCAAGCAGCCACGCTCGTGCTCACCGCCCACACACCTTGCACTCACCGCCGCCGAATCTCCTGCTCCTTCACCAGGCTCACCGCCGTCTTGCCTGCATCGCCTCCTTGGCCTCCTCCGGTGACCCTGACCGCATCTAGAGCATCCCCCGACAGATTCCCTGGCCGGCGGTTGATTCACCCAGGGTGAGCTTCACCTCTGCCCCTCAGGTGCTCGACGAAATGCCTCAACAAGTTCCAACGCCTTTTTTGACCTAGTTCTTGGCCCTTTTCCCCTGCAGACCCCTTCGCCAAGTTTGTGTGGTGCCCCTGCACTTAGATTCTCACCTTTTCATAGGGAATTGATAGTAGCAAGCCTCTGCTTCCTCTTCTCATCTCTTGCTTGCTTCCAATAAGGACATTACTCATCTCTAGTGCAATATGTTGCTTATATATCTCTATATCCATTCTATGCATGAGTCGGCTTGTTGAGATAGTGCTTGGTAGTCGGTAGTAACAGTTGAACTCGGGGCCAAGCCCACGAGTATGGATTGGGGCCAAGATTGGGGCCAAGCCTCATGAGTGTCAGTGGGCAGAGATGGTTAGTGTTAGGGGGAGTTTTCTGTGGCAGATGGTTTTCTCTAGCAATTGATCTTGGTCAGTGGCAGTTGATCTGTGAGTTAGGGGGAGTTTTTGAGTGTGTCAGCTATGCCTTGCACCAAGAATGTTGGTCGAGGCCCTGGTGATGACGACCGTGACAGACGCCGCCCACTTCTTTGGGTAGAGACAAGGGCAAGAGCAAGGTACCGAGAGCGCTAGGAATCGCAAGCGAGGAGACAGAGAGAGTGGGCTGTGGTGAACTGTGTTGTAGGCCCCATGCGTCAGATAGAATTTTAAAATCTACCACGCTTTCCAGGTTTACATCAGACACAACGATGATTTACATCAGATAAATTCCGCGAGAGTCCGATGCATTCCTGAGAGCTCCAGAAATGCTCTCTCAGACATCGGACGTGTCCTAGGGCCTTACATTGGACAAATTGATGTTGTCCGATGCAATCCAATGACTTCCATCCATCCATCGGACAAATCTGAGTGCCCACACTAGGTAAAATGATGTTACTATTCCTTGTGCCTTCCCTTCACTGTGACATCGGACGATACTTTCCTTTTGTCCAATGCGTTGTCCGATGCACCTTTAATAGCTGTTTCTTCATCTTTCTTCATGGCGACTTCTCCCAACCTAGTTCCAACTTCAGTAAGAGCCAAATAAACATCAATTGGAACTGGTTTGGGTGACCTCTCTCAAACCCTCAAATTTTCAAAATATTTTGCCTTAGGCTATATATATTTTGATGAAAATAAGCAATGAAGAGGGCAAGGAGACATCATGTGGCCGCACAATAGGGGTCTCAACCATTAGGAGCTTCAAATGCCCCCTTTATCGGTGGACGAACATAGCAAATGCTCAAACTTAACCGAAAAGAAACGACAAAAGCAACGCACATACATATGCAATGCAATACAAAAATTTAAATCTAGTTGCTTGTCAAGTTTGAACCTTGGTTAAGCTTCTTCACATGCTTTTGGGCAGTTATCTTAACCAAGTTAGGCAAGCCCTAAATGCAAAGCAAGTTATTTAAACATGTTTTATATTATAATGCACTGCAAGAGACAACACAAGCTCATTTTTTAGTGAAGTTACTTAGATCAAGAACATTGAGCTCGTTCCATAACTTACAAAACTGCACTTCATCTAAAGGTTTTGAGAAGATATCCGCCAATTGATCTTCCGTCCTTACACCTTCTAGTGAGATATCACCCTTAGCAACTTGATCTCTAAGGAAGTGATGACAGATATCTATGTGCTTGGTGCGAGAGTGTTGAACCGGGTTATTGGCAAGTTTTACGGTGCTCTCATTGTCACACAAAAGTGGTACCTTTTCTAGAACTACACCATAGTCTAGAAGGGTTTGCTTCATGTAAAGGATTTGAGCACAACAAGCACCCGTGACGATGTACTCCGCCTCGGCGGTGGACAAGGCGACACTATTTTGCTTTTTGGAGGTCCAAGACACTAGTGATCTACCAAGCATATGGCACCCTCCGGATGTACTTTTCCTATCAATTTTGCAACCCGCATAATTCGAATTGGAATCGCCAACGAGTTGGAAACTAGCTCCTTTGGGATACCAAAGGCCAATGCTTGGTGTGTGCTTGAGGTACCTAAGGATTCTTTTAACGGCAACTAAGTGAGCCTCCTTAGGATTGGCTTGGAATCTAGCACACATTCACACACTAAACATGTTGTTGGGCCTAGATGCGGTCAAGTACAACAAACTACCAATTGTAGAACGGTAGAGAGTTTGATCAACCGATTTACCTCCCTTATCTAGGTCGAGATGTCTACTAGATGCCATTGGTGTCTTGATTGGCTTACATTCATCCATAGTGAACCTCTTGAGAAGATCCTTGGTATATTTTTCTTGAGAGATGAAAGTCCTTTCTCTCATTTGCTTGACTTGAAAACCAAAAAAGAATGTAAGCTCTCCAGTCATTGACATCTTGAACTCCTTCGACATCAATTCACCAAATTCTTTGCAATAGTCTTCATTTGTAGAGCCAAATATGATATCATCAACATATACTTGACAAATGAAGATCTCTCCATCAAGCTTCTTGGTGAATAGTGTGGTGTCGACCTTCCAATGATAAAGCCCTTCTCAATAAGGAAATCCTGAAGGCGCGCATACCATGCCCTTGGAGCTTGCTTTAGCCCATATAGCGCCTTGGACAACCTATAAACATGATTAGGACTTCAATCTTAATTAAACATATAATTAGTATGATCATGTTTAGACTAATGTCTAGATGGTGGTTTATCAAGTCTTTGGATTCGCATATGTTCTCGACCTGGGGGAGCATATGTGGTTTCCATGTATGCAAGTGTGGTACTTGGATACAAGGGAATGGGTAATTGCAGTTCGTGCTCCACAGTAGTGGGGTAGGCTGCAGGTGGTGACAGCCCTGTCTATCCCTAGTATTCCCCCACGTTCAGGTATGGTGTAGGAGGTCTAAAGCGATGCGGGGAGCTGGCAGACCAGACCTTAGGCATTCTCCCGATCCATCTAGATGTGACTCTAACCATGTTTATATTAATTGTATGACTTGCTAGAATTCTTGACAATAACTATAATAGATTGTTCTAGTTAGGATTATTCTTTTATTCTTTATTCTTTTATTTAATTGTCTTCTTTTACCTCTGATAGAGACGCTCATATATGCCTGTGTGAACTTCACTATCCTTCATATTATCAATGCTTTACTTACCCCTGATGAGCAATTGGTTATTATGCTATATTATTAACATTGAGCTATCCAATATTCATGATTAGTTATTGCCTTCCCATGGGAAAATATAAATAATGATACCCTGAATACTCTGGGTGAAATGCTACAATGATAGATCTGTGTGCTTGCAGATTGAATAGAGCCTAAACTATCAGTGTATTTGTTAGCATTATTATCTATGAATGGTTGAAATGCTACATTCATAGTGATGATGTTAAGAAATACCAACAGCCATGCATGAAGAATTGAACAACTTCACCCGCAATCAAGTATGGATACTTGAAGAGCGACCACAAGATGCAAGAGTCATAGGAACAAAGTGGGTGTTCTGCAACAAGCAAGATGATCAAGGCATTGTTGTGAGGAACAAGGCAAGGCTAGTTGCAAAGAGGTTCTCTCAAGTTGAAGGTTTGGATTTTGGAGAGACCTTTGCACCGGTTGCAACACTTGAAGCCATTCGTATCCTTCTTGCATATGCATCCTACAATAATATGAAACTATATCAAATGGATGTTAAAAGTGCATTTTTAAATGGATTCATAAATGAACTAGTCTATGTTGATCAACCTCTCGGGTTTGAAGACCCTAGATATCCTAATCATGTTTATAGGTTGTCCAAGGCGCTATATGGGCTAAAGCAAGCTCCAAGGGCATGGTATGCGCGCCTTCAGGATTTCCTTATTGAGAAGGGCTTTATCATTGGGAAGGTCGACACCACACTATTCACCAAGAAGCTTGATGGAGAGATCTTCATTTGTCAAGTATATGTTGATGATATCATATTTGGCTCTACAAATGAAGACTATTGCAAAGAATTTGGTGAATTGATGTCGAAGGAGTTCAAGATGTCAATGACTGGAGAGCTTACATTCTTTTTTGGTTTTCAAGTCAAGCAAATGAGAGAAAGGACTTTCATCTCTCAAGAAAAATATACCAAGGATCTTCTCAAGAGGTTCACTATGGATGAATGTAAGCCAATCAAGACACCAATGGCATCTAGTAGACATCTCGACCTAGATAAGGGAGGTAAATCGGTTGATCAAACTCTCTACCGTTCTACAATTGGTAGTTTGTTGTACTTGACCGCATCTAGGCCCAACAACATGTTTAGTGTGTGAATGTGTGCTAGATTCCAAGCCAATCCTAAGGAGGCTCACTTAGTTGCCGTTAAAAGAATCCTTAGGTACCTCAAGCACACACCAAGCATTGGCCTTTGGTATCCCAAAGGAGCTAGTTTCCAACTCGTTGGCGATTCCAATTCGAATTATGCGGGTTGCAAAATTGATAGGAAAAGTACATCCGGAGGGTGCCATATGCTTGGTAGATCACTAGTGTCTTGGACCTCCAAAAAGCAAAATAGTGTCGCCTTGTCCACCGCCGAGGCGGAGTACATCGTCACGGGTGCTTGTTGTGCTCAAATCCTTTACATGAAGCAAACCCTTCTAGACTATGGTGTAGTTCTAGAAAAGGTACCACTTTTGTGTGACAATGAGAGCACCGTAAAACTTGCCAATAACCCGGTTCAACACTCTCGCACCAAGCACATAGATATCTGTCATCACTTCCTTAGAGATCAAGTTGCTAAGGGTGATATCTCACTAGAAGGTGTAAGGACGGAAGATCAATTGGCGGATATCTTCTCAAAACCTTTAGATGAAGTGCAGTTTTGTAAGTTATGGAACGAGCTCAATGTTCTTGATCTAAGTAACTTCACTAAAAAATGAGCTTGTGTTGTCTCTTGCAGTGCATTATAATATAAAACATGTTTAAATAACTTGCTTTGCATTTAGGGCTTGCCTAACTTGGTTAAGATAACTGCCCAAAAGCATGTGAAGAAGCTTAACCAAGGTTCAAACTTGACAAGCAACTAGATTTAAATTTTTGTATTGCATTGCATATGTATGTGCGTTGCTTTTGTCGTTTCTTTTCGGTTAAGTTTGAGCATTTGCTATGTTCGTCCACCGATAAAGGGGGCATTTGAAGCTCCTAATGGTTGAGACCCCTATTGTGCGGCCACATGATGTCTCCTTGCCCTCTTCATTGCTTATTTTCATCAAAATATATATAGCCTAAGGCAAAATATTTTGAAAATTTGAGGGTTTGAGAGAGGTCACCCAAACCAGTTCCAATTGATGTTTATTTGGCTCTTACTGAAGTTGGAACTAGGTTGGGAGAAGTCGCCATGAAGAAAGATGAAGAAACAGCTATTAAAGGTGCATCGGACAACGCATTGGACAAAAGGAAAGTATCGTCCGATGTCACAGTGAAGGGAAGGCACAAGGAATAGTAACATCATTTTACCTAGTGTGGGCACTCAGATTTGTCCGATGGATGGATGGAAGTCATTGGATTGCATCGGACAACATCAATTTGTCCAATGTAAGGCCCTAGACACGTCCGATGTCTGAGAGAGCATTTCTGGAGCTCTCAGGAATGCATCGGACTCTCGCGGAATTTATCTGATGTAAATCATCGTTGTGTCTGATGTAAACCTGGAAAGCGTGGTAGATTTTAAAATTCTATCTGACGCATGGGGCCTACAACACAGTTCACCACAGCCCACTCTCTTCTGTCAAAGTCGGGCCCGCATCCTTCTCTTTCCCAAATAGAACAGGCCGTGCCCCCGACTCCGTACGCTGCTGCCGCCGCACCGCAAACCCTAACCTGCCGCCGCGCAACTGCCTCCTCCGGTCACCGCGCCCAGCCACGCCTGCGCACATGCCTCCACGCCCTGCTCCACTACTGCGCCTATGCTCGCACCTACTCCAAGCAGCCACGCTCGTGCTCACCGCCCACACACCTTGCACTCACCGGAGGAGGCCAAGGAGGCGATGCAGGCAAGACGGCGGTGAGCCTGGTGAAGGAGCAGGAGATTCGGCGGCGGTGAGTGCAAGGTGTGTGGGCGGTGAGCACGAGCGTGGCTGCTTGGAGTAGGTGCGAGCATAGGCGCAGTAGTGGAGCAGGGCGTGGAGGCATGTGCGCAGGCGTGGCTGGGCGCGGTGACCGGAGGAGGCAGTTGCGCGGCGGCAGGTTAGGGTTTGCGGTGCGGCGGCAGCAGCGTACGGAGTCGGGGGCACGGCCTGTTCTATTTGGGAAAGAGAAGGATGCGGGCCCGACTTTGACAGAAGAGAGTGGGCTGTGGTGAACTGTGTTGTAGGCCCCATGCGTCAGATAGAATTTTAAAATCTACCACGCTTTCCAGGTTTACATCAGACACAACGATGATTTACATCAGATAAATTCCGCGAGAGTCCGATGCATTCCTGAGAGCTCCAGAAATGCTCTCTCAGACATCGGACGTGTCTAGGGCCTTACATTGGACAAATTGATGTTGTCCGATGCAATCCAATGACTTCCATCCATCCATCGGACAAATCTGAGTGCCCACACTAGGTAAAATGATGTTACTATTCCTTGTGCCTTCCCTTCACTGTGACATCGGACGATACTTTCCTTTTGTCCAATGCGTTGTCCGATGCACCTTTAATAGCTGTTTCTTCATCTTTCTTCATGGCGACTTCTCCCAACCTAGTTCCAACTTCAGTAAGAGCCAAATAAACATCAATTGGAACTGGTTTGGGTGACCTCTCTCAAACCCTCAAATTTTCAAAATATTTTGCCTTAGGCTATATATATTTTGATGAAAATAAGCAATGAAGAGGGCAAGGAGACATCATGTGGCCGCACAATAGGGGTCTCAACCATTAGGAGCTTCAAATGCCCCCTTTATCGGTGGACGAACATAGCAAATGCTCAAACTTAACCGAAAAGAAACGACAAAAGCAACGCACATACATATGCAATGCAATACAAAAATTTAAATCTAGTTGCTTGTCAAGTTTGAACCTTGGTTAAGCTTCTTCACATGCTTTTGGGCAGTTATCTTAACCAAGTTAGGTAAGCCCTAAATGCAAAGCAAGTTATTTAAACATGTTTTATATTATAATGCACTGCAAGAGACAACACAAGCTCATTTTTTAGTGAAGTTACTTAGATCAAGAACATTGAGCTCGTTCCATAACTTACAAAACTGCACTTCATCTAAAGGTTTTGAGAAGATATCCGCCAATTGATCTTCCGTCCTTACACCTTCTAGTGAGATATCACCCTTAGCAACTTGATCTCTAAGGAAGTGATGACAGATATCTATGTGCTTGGTGCGAGAGTGTTGAACCGGGTTATTGGCAAGTTTTACGGTGCTCTCATTGTCACACAAAAGTGGTACCTTTTCTAGAACTACACCATAGTCTAGAAGGGTTTGCTTCATGTAAAGGATTTGAGCACAACAAGCACCCGTGACGATGTACTCCGCCTCGGCGGTGGACAAGGCGACACTATTTGCTTTTTGGAGGTCCAAGACACTAGTGATCTACCAAGCATATGGCACCCTCCGGATGTACTTTTCCTATCAATTTTGCAACCCGCATAATTCGAATTGGAATCGCCAACGAGTTGGAAACTAGCTCCTTTGGGATACCAAAGGCCAATGCTTGGTGTGTGCTTGAGGTACCTAAGGATTCTTTTAACGGCAACTAAGTGAGCCTCCTTAGGATTGGCTTGGAATCTAGCACACATTCACACACTAAACATGTTGTTGGGCCTAGATGCGGTCAAGTACAACAAACTACCAATTGTAGAACGGTAGAGAGTTTGATCAACCGATTTACCTCCCTTATCTAGGTCGAGATGTCTACTAGATGCCATTGGTGTCTTGATTGGCTTACATTCATCCATAGTGAACCTCTTGAGAAGATCCTTGGTATATTTTTCTTGAGAGATGAAAGTCCTTTCTCTCATTTGCTTGACTTGAAAACCAAAAAAGAATGTAAGCTCTCCAGTCATTGACATCTTGAACTCCTTCGACATCAATTCACCAAATTCTTTGCAATAGTCTTCATTTGTAGAGCCAAATATGATATCATCAACATATACTTGACAAATGAAGATCTCTCCATCAAGCTTCTTGGTGAATAGTGTGGTGTCGACCTTCCCAATGATAAAGCCCTTCTCAATAAGGAAATCCTGAAGGCGCGCATACCATGCCCTTGGAGCTTGCTTTAGCCCATATAGCGCCTTGGACAACCTATAAACATGATTAGGATATCTAGGGTCTTCAAACCCGAGAGGTTGATCAACATAGACTAGTTCATTTATGAATCCATTTAAAAATGCACTTTTAACATCCATTTGATATAGTTTCATATTATTGTAGGATGCATATGCAAGAAGGATACGAATGGCTTCAAGTGTTGCAACCGGTGCAAAGGTCTCTCCAAAATCCAAACCTTCAACTTGAGAGAACCTCTTTGCAACTAGCCTTGCCTTGTTCCTCACAACAATGCCTTGATCATCTTGCTTGTTGCAGAACACCCACTTTGTTCCTATGACTCTTGCATCTTGTGGTCGCTCTTCAAGTATCCATACTTGATTGCGGGTGAAGTTGTTCAATTCTTCATGCATGGCTGTTGGTATTTCTTAACATCATCACTATGAATGTAGCATTTCAACCATTCATAGATAATAATGCTAACAAATACACTGATAGTTTAGGCTCTATTCAATCTGCAAGCACACAGATCTATCATTGTAGCATTTCACCCAGAGTATTCAGGGTATCATTATTTATATTTTCCCATGGGAAGGCAATAACTAATCATGAATATTGGATAGCTCAATGTTAATAATATAGCATAATAACCAATTGCTCATCAGGGGTAAGTAAAGCATTGATAATATGAAGGATAGTGAAGTTCACACAGGCATATATGAGCGTCTCTATCAGAGGTAAAAGAAGACAATTAAATAAAAGAATAAAGAATAAAAGAATAATCCTAACTAGAACAATCTATTATAGTTATTGTCAAGAATTCTAGCAAGTCATACAATTAATATAAACATGGTTAGAGTCACATCTAGATGGATCGGGAGAATGCCTAAGGTCTGGTCTGCCAGCTCCCCGCATCGCTTTAGACTCCTACACCATACCTGAACGTGGGGGAATACTAGGGATAGACAGGGCTGTCACCACCTGCAGCCTACCCCACTACTGTGGAGCACGAACTGCAATTACCCATTCCCTTGTATCCAAGTACCACACTTGCATACATGGAAACCACATATGCTCCCCCAGGTCGAGAACATATGCGAATCCAAAGACTTGATAAACCACCATCTAGACATTAGTCTAAACATGATCATACTAATTATATGTTTAATTAAGATTGAAGTCCTAATCATCATGATCAAGGTACTCGAGCTAAGAACTAGTTCTAATACAAAGAACATGAATGAATTCTTGACAATAACTATAATAGATTGTTCTAGTTAGGATTATTCTTTTATTCTTTATTCTTTTATTTAATTGTCTTCTTTTACCTCTGATAGAGACGCTCATATATGCCTGTGTGAACTTCACTATCCTTCATATTATCAATGCTTTACTTACCCCTGATGAGCAATTGGTTATTATGCTATATTATTAACATTGAGCTATCCAATATTCATGATTAGTTATTGCCTTCCCATGGGAAAATATAAATAATGATACCCTGAATACTCTGGGTGAAATGCTACAATGATAGATCTGTGTGCTTGCAGATTGAATAGAGCCTAAACTATCAGTGTATTTGTTAGCATTATTATCTATGAATGGTTGAAATGCTACATTCATAGTGATGATGTTAAGAAATACCAACAGCCATGCATGAAGAATTGAACAACTTCACCCGCAATCAAGTATGGATACTTGAAGAGCGACCACAAGATGCAAGAGTCATAGGAACAAAGTGGGTGTTCTGCAACAAGCAAGATGATCAAGGCATTGTTGTGAGGAACAAGGCAAGGCTAGTTGCAAAGAGGTTCTCTCAAGTTGAAGGTTTGGATTTTGGAGAGACCTTTGCACCGGTTGCAACACTTGAAGCCATTCGTATCCTTCTTGCATATGCATCCTACAATAATATGAAACTATATCAAATGGATGTTAAAAGTGCATTTTTAAATGGATTCATAAATGAACTAGTCTATGTTGATCAACCTCTCGGGTTTGAAGACCCTAGATATCCTAATCATGTTTATAGGTTGTCCAAGGCGCTATATGGGCTAAAGCAAGCTCCAAGGGCATGGTATGCGCGCCTTCAGGATTTCCTTATTGAGAAGGGCTTTATCATTGGGAAGGTCGACACCACACTATTCACCAAGAAGCTTGATGGAGAGATCTTCATTTGTCAAGTATATGTTGATGATATCATATTTGGCTCTACAAATGAAGACTATTGCAAAGAATTTGGTGAATTGATGTCGAAGGAGTTCAAGATGTCAATGACTGGAGAGCTTACATTCTTTTTTGGTTTTCAAGTCAAGCAAATGAGAGAAAGGACTTTCATCTCTCAAGAAAAATATACCAAGGATCTTCTCAAGAGGTTCACTATGGATGAATGTAAGCCAATCAAGACACCAATGGCATCTAGTAGACATCTCGACCTAGATAAGGGAGGTAAATCGGTTGATCAAACTCTCTACCGTTCTACAATTGGTAGTTTGTTGTACTTGACCGCATCTAGGCCCAACAACATGTTTAGTGTGTGAATGTGTGCTAGATTCCAAGCCAATCCTAAGGAGGCTCACTTAGTTGCCGTTAAAAGAATCCTTAGGTACCTCAAGCACACACCAAGCATTGGCCTTTGGTATCCCAAAGGAGCTAGTTTCCAACTCGTTGGCGATTCCAATTCGAATTATGCGGGTTGCAAAATTGATAGGAAAAGTACATCCGGAGGGTGCCATATGCTTGGTAGATCACTAGTGTCTTGGACCTCCAAAAAGCAAAATAGTGTCGCCTTGTCCACCGCCGAGGCGGAGTACATCGTCACGGGTGCTTGTTGTGCTCAAATCCTTTACATGAAGCAAACCCTTCTAGACTATGGTGTAGTTCTAGAAAAGGTACCACTTTTGTGTGACAATGAGAGCACCGTAAAACTTGCCAATAACCCGGTTCAAACACTCTCGCACCAAGCACATAGATATCTGTCATCACTTCCTTAGAGATCAAGTTGCTAAGGGTGATATCTCACTAGAAGGTGTAAGGACGGAAGATCAATTGGCGGATATCTTCTCAAAACCTTTAGATGAAGTGCAGTTTTGTAAGTTATGGAACGAGCTCAATGTTCTTGATCTAAGTAACTTCACTAAAAAATGAGCTTGTGTTGTCTCTTGCAGTGCATTATAATATAAAACATGTTTAAATAACTTGCTTTGCATTTAGGGCTTACCTAACTTGGTTAAGATAACTGCCCAAAAGCATGTGAAGAAGCTTAACCAAGGTTCAAACTTGACAAGCAACTAGATTTAAATTTTTGTATTGCATTGCATATGTATGTGCGTTGCTTTTGTCGTTTCTTTTCGGTTAAGTTTGAGCATTTGCTATGTTCGTCCACCGATAAAGGGGGCATTTGAAGCTCCTAATGGTTGAGACCCCTATTGTGCGGCCACATGATGTCTCCTTGCCCTCTTCATTGCTTATTTTCATCAAAATATATATAGCCTAAGGCAAAATATTTTGAAAATTTGAGGGTTTGAGAGAGGTCACCCAAACCAGTTCCAATTGATGTTTATTTGGCTCTTACTGAAGTTGGAACTAGGTTGGGAGAAGTCGCCATGAAGAAAGATGAAGAAACAGCTATTAAAGGTGCATCGGACAACGCATTGGACAAAAGGAAAGTATCGTCCGATGTCACAGTGAAGGGAAGGCACAAGGAATAGTAACATCATTTTACCTAGTGTGGGCACTCAGATTTGTCCGATGGATGGATGGAAGTCATTGGATTGCATCGGACAACATCAATTTGTCCAATGTAAGGCCCTAGACACGTCCGATGTCTGAGAGAGCATTTCTGGAGCTCTCAGGAATGCATCGGACTCTCGCGGAATTTATCTGATGTAAATCATCGTTGTGTCTGATGTAAACCTGGAAAGCGTGGTAGATTTTAAAATTCTATCTGACGCATGGGGCCTACAACACAGTTCACCACAGCCCACTCTCTTCTGTCAAAGTCGGGCCCGCATCCTTCTCTTTCCCAAATAGAACAGGCCGTGCCCCCGACTCCGTACGCTGCTGCCGCCGCACCGCAAACCCTAACCTGCCGCCGCGCAACTGCCTCCTCCGGTCACCGCGCCCAGCCACGCCTGCGCACATGCCTCCACGCCCTGCTCCACTACTGCGCCTATGCTCGCACCTACTCCAAGCAGCCACGCTCGTGCTCACCGCCCACACACCTTGCACTCACCGCCGCCGAATCTCCTGCTCCTTCACCAGGCTCACCGCCGTCTTGCCTGCATCGCCTCCTTGGCCTCCTCCGGTGACCCTGACCGCATCTAGAGCATCCCCCGACAGATTCCCTGGCCGGCGGTTGATTCACCCAGGGTGAGCTTCACCTCTGCCCCTCAGGTGCTCGACGAAATGCCTCAACAAGTTCCAACGCCTTTTTTGACCTAGTTCTTGGCCCTTTTCCCCTGCAGGG
>JAHUYU010000352.1:0-21826 GCA_030439765.1 Tripidium arundinaceum
AGGCGATGAAGACAAACATTATGTTTATTTTAAATTATCATATTTAAAATGAGTAATTTCCTTCTAGTTGATTCTTTATCGCATTACCAGCCCCGACTAGCCCATACCCCATAGCATAGAGTGACCGGCACCCGTTTACGCGTAGGAGTACAAGCGTCGCCGAAGAGCCGCTGCCGACCGCCCATAACGCAATGCGCTGGTGCCCGTGCATGTGTAGGTGCGAGATCGAGAACAGGACCGCTTCTGGATAACGCGAATGAGAACGTGGCTGGTAGACGAGTCGGTAGAGAATTGGAGTATCTTAAAGATATCGCACATAGAGAACAATTGGAGTATCTTAAAGTTGTTAAATGTGGAGAAAAAACGGAGAAGTAATAATTGGAGAGACACCGAGGAGAAAATTTTATTAAATGCAGATATAAAGGTACTTATCTTTAGTTAGAACGTCTGGTCGGCGACGTATGACGTTATTTGGTCGGCGTCGATGAAATTGCCCAGCCCTCGAGCTTTCTGGCCTGTCGTCATGGTGGCGGTCACGGTCATCATAACGTCGTTCTTTGCAGCGATCATGATTGCGACGCGGCAGACGGTCGGAGCGAGTAGTCCGGGCGACATCGTCCTTATGCCGCTGGTCGACGATTCTGGCAGCTCGCTTGATGGCTCTGGCGGCTCACTTAGTGGCTCGGGCAACTCACATAGCGGCTTGCTTGGTGGCTCGGGCAACTCACATAGCGGCTTGCTTGGTGGCTCGGACGGCTCGCTTAGCGGCTCGCTTGGTGGCTCACTTAATGGCTCGGGCGGCTCGCTTAGCGGCTCGCTTGGTGGCTCGCTTAATGGCTCGGGCGGCTCACTTAATGGCTCAGGCGGCTCGCTTAGTGGCTCGCTTGTGGCTCGATGGCTCACTTTCGGCTCAGGCGGCTCGCTTGTGGCTTGACGGCTCGCTTTTGGCTCAGACGTGATCATGGACAAATCACGAGAGCTTTGATCGGCTGCTGGAAGATCGTGGAGTGGTGACGACGATGAGATCGATGTTGTTGACGAGGGCTACAATTGGGGCCATGAACCGCTGGGGTCGCTCCTCGGCTTCATGCACCATGTCGCACAGCCGAAAGTTGCCCACGACGGATCGAGTCCATCGCAGATCACCGAGCGATGCCGTCACGACGCCCATCGCATGCCGCTGAAGAAGACCCTCACGACAATTCGGGTTGCCGTGGATGTTTGTTGATCTTAAGGTACGCCATCAGGTTCGCCACGGGATCAGCACACACAACCCTACCTGGCGCGCCAACTGTCGACAATATGTGGTCGGCAGTCCACCGAGGGGTATACCCATGATGGTAGATTGATTGGGAGAGGTGCGCGTGATCAGGAACCGGATGGTAATACAAGCACCGAGACACAAGATTTAGACAGGTTCGGGCCATCAGTATGACGTAATAACCTACATCCTGTGTTCTGATGTATTGCATTGAGATATTGGGATATCTGGGGATGCAGACTAGGGAACCCCTAGCCCTCCTTATATACTCTGGAGGGGTAGGGTTACAAGGAAAGTATCCTAGTCGGTTATATGATATGTATTCTATTTAGATTACAACATCTATATTGTGGGCTAGACCGCCCTGGTGGCACGGCCCATGTACGATCTTGTGGTACCCGGGGGTATGTCCCCCACAGGCACTCAATGCAAGGTGATGGAGATGGCCACATGATGTTGATCAAGTGCTCCAACTAGGAAAAGGGATGGTGCAAAGCTAAACCCACCAAGGAGACAAGGCAAAGGTATAAGCTAGGGCTTTTCTTTTGCTCATTAAGACGCATAGAGTATGTGGTCGGGTTTAGGATAGATAGTCGTACTATTAAGAGGGGGAATCTCATGGTAAATGTGGTCCGATGGTATGACAGGCATCGGACCAATGACCTTTTTGGGTCCGACGATGGCGCGGCAGAGATAGGGAGGGCAGAAAATGCGTTGGACCGAGAAGAGGAGGGGCGTCGGACCAGACAGAAACAATGTTCATTGTCCGACCGATGTGATGCGGCAGGAGCACGCGCGATGGCTAAGAGGGTCGGACCAAGGCTTGCTCCGACGGCCTGCGTCGGACTGAGGCCCGACTCAATTTTCGTCTCTGGACCCTTACTGGATGGCATCGGACTGTGCAGGCACGTTGGTCCAATGATTCGGTCGGACTGAGCAGTTCTAGGCACACAGGATTCGACCGTTGGAGCAGCAACGGCTCTCTTCGAACGCAGGGATATGCGGCAGCAGATGGAGCATCGGACCATGACTGTAGGACGGTCCAACGGTCATGCAAAGATGGTCCAGCGGTCGGTCTTGGGCTCCAACGGCTAGTGCATGGCTTGGCCTTCTATTTAAGGCCCTTGGCCAGCTCTTGGGGGTTCTCTTGGCCATTTTCACTTGTGATACAACCCTTTGAGCTGAGCCAAACCTCTCCCAGTCATCTCCATCATTTGTTGATCATCTTTGTGAGATTGGGAGTGATCCAAAGTGCATTTGCATTGAGTTGAGGCATCTAGTGGCACTAGTGATCGTTTTGCTCTAGGATTTCTTGTTACTATTGGTGGTTGCCGCCGTCTAGACGGCTTGGAGTAGCGGTGGATTATTGAGCGGAATGTGGTGATTGTTTTAGGCTCCGATCGATGATTGTGAGGGGTCCTTGTGCCTATTCCCGATGGGAGATTCGCGAAAGGCAACTCTAGTGGAATCGTGGCTTGTGGAGCCTCTCTTGTGTGGGTCTTATGATGCCCAAGTGGTGGGCTAGGCGTGTGATGCCTATTAGCGCGTGAGCCACCAAGTTAGTGTCTCACCACAACGTGGACGTAGGTTGCCGGCAAGCAACCGAACCACGGGGATATATCTTGTGTCAAATTGTCTCTTTGATATTCTTGATTGACACTTGCCCGGTTCGGTATAACACTCTATCCCTTGCTATTTACTTTCCTAGCTTACTTATGTAGAGCTTGTTTGCTTGCAAGTAGTTGTAATTAGCTTCCTAGCTTGCTCTCTAGTGTAGTGGTAACCTTAGTTGCTTAGTTCTGTGCTTGTGTGTATATCAACCTAGAGACTATAGCAACTAGAATTATGTAGGAAGGCTTGCTTGTGGTGTATTAGAGCTAGAGCAATTAGTTTGCATAGTCACCATATTTTTGTCTAACAAGTTGCTCTAGTGATCTTGTAGAAATTTTTATAGGCTATTCACCCCCCTCAAGCTATTTAGATCCTATCAATTGGTATCGAAGCCGTGGTCATCGTCAATTTAAGGCTTAACAACCTTCGGTGTAACAAATGGCTTAAATCAATCACATGGGCAAGCCACCATACTTTGATGGGACACACTATGACTTTTCAAGAGGAACATGAGTGCACACTTGAAATCAATAAGTAGAAAAGTTTGGGGAGCTGTGGAGAAGAAAATTGAGATTGTTGACAAAGAAAATCCAACTCCAAATGACGAAGAGAAGCTTCAACATAATGATATTGCCATCAAAACAATCTATGATGGTATTGATGTGAAGGTGTTTGAGCAAATCAAAGATCTTGAGTTTGCATATGATGTATGGAAGAGATTGGAGGAATCATATGAGGGCACGCAAGCGGTGAAGGGAGAAAATTGTACATTCTCAAGGACAAGTTGACAAGCTTCAAAATGCAAGAAGGAGAAAGCATACTGGAAATGTTTCATAGGCTCCAAGTAATTGTGAATGATTGAAGAGTTTGGGTGAGAAAGTGGAAGACAAGGATTTCTCTCACCGATTCTTGAGATGCTTGCCTTCGAGGTTTGACACTTTGGTCACTGTTCTTGTGAGAAATGGCTTGGAGAATGACCCCAAACCAAGTACTAGGTGATATGGTCACACAAGACACATACCATGTGGAAAGGGATGGGGTTAGCCAAGAGGATGAGAAGAAGAAGAAGAGTATGGCACTCAAGGCCGCATCATCATCCAAGAGCAAGCGTAAGAAGAAGAAAGAGGAATCAAGTGATGATGAAGGCTCAAGTGCTTGTGATGATGAAGATGAAGAAATGGCCCTCTTTGTGAGAAGATTTGGAAAATTCATGAAGAAGAAGGGCTATGGGGTTAGAAGAAGGAAGACTTCATCCAAGAACAAGGATGAAATTAGAAGGTGCTTCAAGTGCAAGAGCAAGGATCATCTTATTGCGGATTGTCCTTACAATAGTGACAATGATAAGAAGAATGAAAAGAAAGAGAAGAAGGACAAGGAAGGCAAGAAGATGACCTTCAAGAAGAAGAAGAAGGGGCACTCTTATTGTGTGACATGGGATAGTGATGCTTCCTCTAGTGATGATGATGATGATGAAGGAAGGCCACCAAGAAGAAGGCACTTGCAAGCACTGCTATCAACAACAAGTCTTCTCTCTTTGATGCTCCATCGACATGCTTCATGACCAAGGGCCCTTGTGGCAAAACCACCCAAATTATGCTGGCCCACATACACCTATCATTGTCTTAAAGACCTCTAACTGTTGTGCACGGGAACCAGATAATTCCAGCTATCGGGTGTCCTTGGGAACCCCAAATCATCCACTTTTCACATTTGATCAAGATCATTACAGAAGACATTGCAGTATTACAACAGTTGGTACAGAAATATATTACATCAGAGTAAAAGTGCGGAAGTATTACAAACCATAAGTTTACAAACCATTTATTTAAACGTTACAAACCATGAGTTTTTGCCTTCAACTAAGAAGGATAGCATCACGACATAATATACAGCACATACAAAAAGTCATCCTGCCCAAGGATGATTCGCATACACATCTACTACTGGCTATCATCATCACGAACCGTCATATAGCATGGACAAACATTCACGTACTGTAGAGGTTCACCTGCGACAGGGATTAACAAACCTTGAGTACTGAATTGTACTCCGCATGATTTAACCGGCAAAAAGAAAAGACTCCAAGGATATGCAGGCTTTAAAGAGGTACAAGGGGGTTAGCAAGATTCAAGAATAACTTTGCATAAAAGCTTACTACAAGTAGATCCTTACTTTCAATGTTTTAGCTCAAAATTAAGTTATCACCAGTGTCCAATTTGCACTCGATCTAAATCAATCACTTAATTAACCATCCCAACTCAAGTACATTCGTCACCATGTTCCATTAATTAACTACGATGATGGTGCGAGGATCAAGGGTTCCTCATATCCAAGAAGAGACGGCGATTCGAATCAATGTACATCCAGCTAGAGTAAATCTAACTGGCACGATATTATACAGGTCCTGGACCTCCATATATCAACCATTCTCTCGGATCATCCAAAACGTGAACCGGTCCGCACTACCCAAGAGCAACAGTACTCCACCGTCCTACTCCGTCCTCGATGGTGGCCTAGTAGTGTGGGTACACGCTACTCCCACCATCTCCCACGCCCAGTATGCGGTTGTCTTTTTCACATAATGGAATAGCCGAGGTACTCAGGCTTACCGAGGGCATGCAGTTAGTACTTTTCAAATCTTGATCCAAGGGCCAACAACAAACGGTCCTCAATCGAACACACGCGGAGCACTACACCGACTCATTTCACGATGCAAGCCACCCGCCCGGTCTCATATTAACCATAATCCATATTTTATTAATTTGTACCTGAGACAGGGACCAACTTGAATGATAAAGCCATCATCTGCCACTTAACAACTAAGTAGGTCTAAGCATTAACTAGCCTATAACTACTAAAGGTAACAAGGAAAGTATTGGGAAAATCAAGGTAAGCATGCAGCAACAGGTTTTCACATTAACTCTTATAACTTAATGCACAAATTGTAGGACTCGAATGATAAGAGTATTTGTAAAAACACAAGGGAAGGGTGTATGCTCCGGGGCTTGCCTTGGTTAGTAGAGGTGTTAGGTTCTTCTGATGAACCACAAGTGTCGAACCCAACTTCCACTGATGGATGTTCCTCCTCTAGAACTTGATCAAACGATTACTTCTCTCACCTTCAGTCACTACACGTAATAAAGGATGCATGCTTGCAAGTGCCTTCTTCTTGGTGGCCTTCCTTCATCATCATCATCATCACTAGAGGAAGCATCACTATCTCCCATTGTCACACAATAAGAGTGCCCCTTCTTCTTCTTCTTGAAGGTCATCTTCTTGCCTTCCTTGTCCTTACAATAGTGACAATGATAAGAAGAATGAAAAGAAAGAGAAGAAGGACAAGGAAGCAAGAAGATGACCTTCAAGAAGAAGAAGAAGGGGGCACTCTTATTGTGTGACATGGGATAGTGATGCTTCCTCTAGTGATGATGATGATGATGAAAGGAAGGCCACCAAGAAGAAGGCACTTGCAAGCATGCATCCTTTATTACGTGTAGTGACTGAAGGTGAGGAAGAGTAATCGTTGATCAAGTTCTAGAGGAGGAACATCCATCAGTGGAAGTTGGGTTCGACACTTGTGGTTCATCAGAAAGAACCTAACACCTCTACTAACCAAGGCAAGCCCCGGAGCATACACCCTTCCCTTGTGTTTTTACAAATACTCTTATCATTCGAGTCCTACAATTTGTGCATTAAGTTATAAGAGTTAATGTGAAACCTGTTGCTGCATGCTTACCTTGATTTTCCAATACTTTCCTTGTTACCTTTAGTAGTTTATAGGCTAGTTATGCTTAGCCCTACTTAGTTGTTAAGTGGCAGATGATGGCTTTATCATTCAAGTTGGTCCCTGTCTCAGGTACAAATTAATAAAATATGGATAATGTTAATATGAGACCGGGCGGGTGGCTTGCATCGTGAAATGAGTCGGTGTAGTGCTCCGCGTGTGTCGATTGAGGAACCGTTTTGTTGTTGGCCCTTGGATCAAGATTTGAAAGTACTAACTGCATGCCCTCGGTAAGCCTGAGTACCTCGGCTATTCCATTATGTGAAAAGACAACCGCATACTGGGCGTGGGAGATGGTGGGAGTAGCGTGTACCCACACTACTAGGCCACCATCGAGGACGGAGTAGGACGGTGGAGTACTGTGCTCTTGGGTAGTGCGGACCGGTTCACGTTTTGGATGATCCGAGAGAATGGTTGATATATGGAGGTCCAGGACCTGTATATATCGTGCAGTTAGATTTACTCTAGCTGGATGTACATTGATTCGAATCGCCGTCTCTTCTTGGATATGAGGAACCCTTGATCCTCGCACCATCATCGTAGTTAATTAATGGAACATGGTGACGAATGTACTTGAGTTGGGATGGTTTAATTAAGTGATTGATTTAGATCGAGTGCAAATTGGACACTGGTGATAACTTATTTTGAGCTAAAACATTGAAAGTAAGGATCTACTTGTAGTAAGCTTTTATGCAAAGTTATTCTTGAATCTTGCTAAACCCCCTTGTACCTCTTTAAAGCCTGCATATCCTTGGAGTCTTTTCTTTTTGCCGGTTAAATCAGCGGAGTACAATTCAGTACTCAAGGTTTGTTAATCCCTGTCGCAGGTGAACCTCTACAGTACGTGAATGTTTTGTCCATGCTATATGACGGTTCGTGATGATGATAGCCAGTAGTAGATGTGTATGCGAATCATCCTTGGGCAGGATGACTTTTTTGTATGTGCTGTATATTATGTCGTGATGCTATCCTTCTTAGTTGAAGGCAAAAACTCATGGTTTGTAACGTTTAAATAAATGGTTTGTAAACTTATGGTTTGTAATACTTCCGCACTTTTACTCTGATGTAATATATTTCTGTACCAACTGTTGTAATACTGCAATGTCTTCTGTAATGATCTTGATCAAATGTGAAAAGTGGATGATTTGGGGTTCCCAAGGACACCCGATAGCTGGAATTATCTGGTTCCCGGCACAACAGTTAGAGGTCTTTAAGACAATGATAGGTGTATGTGGGCCAGCATAATTTGGGTGGTTTTGCCACAAGGGCCCTTGGTCATGAAGCATGTCGATGGAGCATCAAAGAGAGAAGGCTTGTTGTTGATAGCAGTGCTTGCAAGTGCCTTCTTCTTGGTGGCCTTCCTTCATCATCATCATCATCACTAGAGGAAGCATCACTATCCCATGTCACACAATAAGAGTGCCCCTTCTTCTTCTTCTTGAAGGTCATCTTCTTGCCTTCCTTGTCCTTCTTCTCTTTCTTTTCATTCTTCTTATCATTGTCACTATTGTAAGGACAATCCGCAATAAGATGATCCTTGCTCTTGCACTTGAAGCACCTTCTAATTTCATCCTTGTTCTTGGATGAAGTCTTCCTTCTTCTAACCCCATAGCCCTTCTTCTTCATGAATTTTCCAAATCTTCTCACAAAGAGGGCCATTTCTTCATCTTCATCATCACAAGCACTTGAGCCTTCATCATCACTTGATTCCTCTTTCTTCTTCTTACGCTTGCTCTTGGATGATGATGCGGCCCTTGAGTGCCATACTCTTCTTCTTCTTCTCATCCTCTTGGCTAACCCCCATCCCTTTCCACATGGTATGTGTCTTGTGTGACCATATCACCTAGTACTTGGTTTGGGGTCATTCTCCAAGCCATTTCTCACAAGACATTGCAGTATTACAACAGTTGGTACAGAAATATATTACATCAGAGTAAAAGTGCGGAAGTATTACAAACCATAAGTTTACAAACCATTTATTTAAACGTTACAAACCATGAGTTTTTGCCTTCAACTAAGAAGGATAGCATCACGACATAATATACAGCACATACAAAAAGTCATCCTGCCCAAGGATGATTCGCATACACATCACTCTACTGGCTATCATCATCACGAACCGTCATATAGCATGGACAAACATTCACGTACTGTAGAGGTTCACCTGCGACAGGGATTTAACAAACCTTGAGTACTGAATTTGTACTCCGCATGATTTAACCGGCAAAAAGAAATAGACTCCAAGGATATGCAGGCTTTAAAGAGGTAACAAGGGGGTTAGCAAGAGTTCAAGAATAACTTTGCATAAAAGCTTACTACAAGTTAGATCCTTACTTTCAATGTTTTAGCTCAAAAATTAAGTTATCACCAGTGTCCACATTTGCACTCGATCTAAATCAATCACTTAATTAACCATCCCAACTCAAGTACATTCGTCACCATGTTCCATTAATTAACTACGAGATGGTGCGAGGATCAAGGGTTCCTCATATCCAAGAAGAGACGGCGATTCGAATCAATGTACATCCAGCTAGAGTTAAATCTAACTTGCACGATATATACAGGTCCTGGACCTCCATATATCAACCATTTCTCGGATCATCCAAAACGTGAACCGGTCCGCACTACCCAAGAGCAACAGTACTCCACCGTCCTACTCCGTCCTCGATGGTGGCCTAGTAGATGTGGGTACAACGCTACTCCCACCATCTCCCACAGCCCAGTATGCGGTTGTCTTTTCACATAATGGAAATAGCCGAGGTACTCAGGCTTACCGAGGGCATGCAGTTAGTACTTTCAAATCTTGATCCAAGGGCCAACAACAAACGGTCCTCAATCGACACACGCGGAGCACTACACCGACTCATTTCACGATGCAAGCCACCCGCCCGGTCTCATATTAACCATATCCATATTTTTATTAATTTGTACCTGAGACAGGGACCAACTTGAATGATAAAGCCATCATCTGCCACTTAACAACTAAGTAGGGCTAAGCATAACTAGCCTATAACTACTAAAGGTAACAAGGAAAGTATTGGAAAATCAAGGTAAGCAATGCAGCAACAGGTTTCACATTAACTCTTATAACTTAATGCACAAATTGTAGGACTCGAATGATAAGAGTATTTGTAAAAACACAAGGGAAGGGTGTAGTGCTCCGGGGCCTTGCCTTGGTTAGTAGAGGTGTTAGGTTCTTCTGATGAACCACAAGTGTCGAACCCAACTTCCACTGATGGACTGTTCCTCCTCTAGAACTTGATCAAAACGATTACTTCCTCACCTTCAGTCACTACACGTAATAAAGGATGCATGCTTGCAAGTGCCTTCTTCTTGGTGGCCTTCCTTCATCATCATCATCATCACTAGAGGAAGCATCACTATCCCATGTCACACAAATAAGAGTGCCCCTTCTTTCTTCTTCTTGAAGGTCAATCTTCTTGCCTTCCTTGTCCTTCTTCTCTTTCTTTTCATTCTTCTTATCATTGTCACTATTGTAGAGGACAAGGAAGGCAAGAAGATGACCTTCAAGAAGAAGAAGAAGGGGCACTCTTATTGTGTGACATGGGATAGTGATGCTTCCTCTAGTGATTGATGATTGATGATGAAGGAAGGCCACCAAGAAGAAGGCACTTGCAAGCATGCATCCTTTATTACGTGTAGTTGACTGAAGGTGAGGAAGTAATCGTTGATCAAGTTCTAGAGGAGGAACATCCATCAGTGGAAGTTGGGTTTCGACACTTGTGGGTTCATCAGAAGAACCACACTACACCTCTACTAACCAAGGCAAGCCCCGGAGCATACACCCTTCCCTTGTGTTTTTACAAATACTCTTATCATTCGAGTCCTACAATTTGTGCATTAAGTTATAAGAGTTAATGTGAAACCTGTTGCTGCATGCTTACCTTGATTTTCCAATACTTTCCTTGTATACCTTTAGTAGTTATAGGCTAGTTCTTGCTTAGCCCTACTTAGTTGTTAAGTGGCAGATGATGGCTTTATCATTCAAGTTGGTCCCTGTCTCAGGTACAAATTAATAAAATATGGATTATGGTTAATATGAGACCGGGCGGGTTGGCTTGCATCGTGAAATGAGTCGGTGTAGTGCTCCGCGTGTGTCGATTGAGGACCGTTTGTTGTTGGCCCTTGGATCAAGATTTGAAAGTACTAACTGCATGCCCCCTCGGTAAGCCTGAGTACCTCGGCTATTCCATTATGTGAAAGAGACAACCGCATACTGGGCGTGGGAGATGAGTGGGAGTAGCGTGTACCCACACTACTAGGCCACCATCGAGGACGGAGTAGGACGGTGGAGTACTGTGCTCTTGGTAGTGCGGACCGGTTCACGTTTTTGGATGATCCGAGAGAATGGTTGATATATGGAGGTCCAGGACCTGTATATATATCGTGCAGTTTAGATATTTACTCCTAGCTGGATGTACATTGATTCGAATCGCCGTCTCTTCTTGGATATTGAGGAACCCTTGAATCCTCGCACATCATCGTAGTTAATTAATGGAACATGGTGACGAATGTACTTGAGTTGGGATGGTTAATTAAGTGATTGATTTAGATCGAGTGCAAATTGGACACTGGTGATAACTTAATTTTGAGCTAAAACATTGAAAGTAAGGATCTACTTGTAGTAAGCTTTTACTGCAAAGTTATTCTTGAATCTTGCTAACCCCCTTGTACCTCTTTAAAGCCTGCATATCCTTGGAGTCTTTTCTTTTTGCCGGTTAAACTCATGCGGAGTACAATTCAGTACTCAAGGTTTGTTAATCCCTAGTCGCAGGTGAACCTCTACAGTACGTGAATGTTTTGTCCATGCTATATGACGGTTCGTGATGATGATAGCCAGTAGTAGATGTGTATGCGAATCATCCTTGGGCAGGATGACTTTTTGTATGTGCTGTATAATTTATGTCGTGATGCTATCCTTCTTAGTTGAAGGCAAAAACCTCATGGTTTTGTACGTTTAAATAAATGGTTTGTAAACTTATGGTTTGTAATACTTCCGCACTTTTACTCTGATGTAATATATTTCTGTACCAACTGTTGTAATACTGCAATGTCTTCTGTAATGATCTTGATCAAAATGTGAAAAGTGGATGATTTGGGGTTCCCAAGGACACCCGATAGCTGGAATTATCTGGTTCCCGTGCACAACAGTTAGAGGTCTTTAAGACAATGATAGGTGTATGTGGGCCAGCATAATTTGGGTGGTTTTGCCACAAGGGCCCCTTGGTCATGAGCAGCATGTCGATGGGAGCATCAAGAGAGACAGGCTTGTTGTTGATAGCAGTGCATTGCAAGTGCCTTCTTCTTGTGGCCTTCCTTCATCATCATCATCATCCATAGAGGAAGCATCACTATCCCATGTCACACAATAAGAGTGCCCCTTCTTCTTCTTCTTGAAGGTCAATCTTCTTGCCTTCCTTGTCCTTCTTCTCTTTCTTTTCATTCTTCTTATCATTGTCACTATTGTAATGGACAATCCGCAATAAGATGATCCTTGCTCTTGCACTTGAAGCACCTTCTAATTTCATCCTTGTTTCTTGGATGAAGTCTTCCTTCTTCTAACCCCATAGCCCTTTCTTCTTCATGAATTTTCCAAATCTTCTCACAAAGAGGGGCCATTTCTTCATCTTCATCATCACAAGCACTTGAGCCTTCATCATCACTTGATTCCTCTTTCTACTTCTTACGCTTGCTCTTGGATGATGATGCGGCCTTGAGTGCCATACTCTTCTTCTCTTCTCATCCTCTTGGCTAACCCATCCCAAACCAAGTACTAGGTGATATGGTCACACAAGACACATACCATAGTGGAAAGGGATGGGGTTAGCCAAGAGGATGAGAAGAAGAAGAAGAGTATGGCACTCAAGGCCGCATCATCATCCAAGAGACAAGCGTAAGAAGAAAGAAAGAGGAATCAAGTGATGATGAAGGCTCAAGTGCTTGTGATGATGAGAAGAAGAAGAAATGGCCCTCTTTGTGAGAAGATTTGGAAAATTCATGAAGAAGAAGGGCTATGGGGTTAGAAGAAGGAAGACTTCATCCAAGAACAAGGATGAAATTAGAAGGTGCTTCAAGTGCAAGAGCAAGGATCATCTTATTGCGGATTGTCCTTACAATAGTGACAATGATAAGAAGAATGAAAAGAAAGAGAAGAAGGACAAGGAAGGCAAGAAGAATGACCTTCAAGAAGAAGAAGAAGGGGCACTCTTATTGTGTGACATGGGATAGTGAAGGCTTCCTCTAGTGATTGATGATGATGATGAAGGAAGGCCACCAAGAAGAAGGCACTTGCAAGCACTGCTATCAACAACAAGCCTTCTCTCTTTGATGCTCCATCGACATGCTTCATGACCAAGGGCCCTTGTGGCAAAACCACCCAAATTATGCTGGCCCACATACACCTATCATTGTCTTAAAGACCTCTAACTGTTGTGCACGGGAACCAGATAATTCCAGCTATCGGGTGTCCTTGTGAACCCCAAATCATCCACTTTTCACATTTGATCAAGATCATTACAGAAGACATTGCAGTATTACAACAGTTGGTTACAGAAATATATTACATCAGAGTAAAAGTGCGGAAGTATTACAAACCATAAGTTTACAAACCATTTATTTAAACGTTACAAACCATGAGTTTTTTGCCTTCAACTAAGAAGGATAGCATCACGACATAATATACAGCACATACAAAAAGTCATCCTGCCCAAGGATGATTCGCATACACATCTACTACTGGCTATCATCATCACGAACCGTCATATAGCATGGACAAAACATTCACGTACTGTAGAGGTTCACCTGCGACAGGGATTAACAAACCTTGAGTACTGAATTGTTACTCCGCATGATTTAACCGGCAAAAAGAAAAGACTCCAAGGATATGCAGGCTTTAAAGAGGTACAAGGGGGTTAGCAAGATCAAGAATAACTTTGCATAAAAGCTTACTACAAGTAGATCCTTACTTTCAATGTTTTAGCTCAAAATTAAGTTATCACCAGTGTCCAATTTGCACTCGATCTAAATCAATCACTTAATTAACCATCCCAACTCAAGTACATTCGTCACCATGTTCCATTAATTAACTACGATGATGGTGCGAGGATCAAGGGTTCCTCATATCCAAGAAGAGACGGCGATTCGAATCAATGTACATCCAGCTAGAGTAAATCTAACTGCACGATATATACAGGTCCTGGACCTCCATATATCAACCATTCTCTCGGATCATCCAAAACGTGAACCGGTCCGCACTACCCAAGAGCACAGTACTTCCACCGTCCTACTCCGTCCTCGATGGTGGCCTAGTAGTGTGGGTACAGACGCTACTCCCACCATCTCCCACGCCCAGTATGCGGTTGTCTTTTCACATAATGGAATAGCCGAGGTACTCAGGCTTACCGAGGGCATGCAGTTAGTACTTTCAAATCTTGATCCAAGGGCCAACAACAAACGGTCCTCAATCGACACACGCGGAGCACTACACCGACTCATTTCACGATGCAAGCCACCCGCCCGGTCTCATATTAACCATATCCATATTTTATTAATTTGTACCTGAGACAGGGACCAACTTGAATGATAAAGCCATCATCTGCCACTTAACAACTAAGAGGGCTAAGCATAACTAGCCTATAACTACTAAAGGTAACAAGGAAAGTATTGGAAAATCAAGGTAAGCATGCAGCAACAGGTTTCACATTAACTCTTATAAACTTAATGCACAAATTGTAGGGACTCGAATGATAAGAGTATTTGTAAAAACACAAGGGAAGGGTGATATGCTCCGGGGCTTGCCTTGGTTAGTAGAGGTGTTTAGGTTCTTCTGATGAACCACAAGTGTCGAACCCAACTTCCACTGATGGATGTTCCCTCCTCTAGAACTTGATCAACGATTACTTCCTCACCTTCAGTCACTACACGTAATAAAGGATGCATGCTTGCAAGTGCCTTCTTCTTGGTGGCCTTCCTTCATCATCATCATCATCACTAGAGGAAGCATCACTATCCCATGTCACACAATAAGAGTGCCCCTTCTTCTTCTTCTTGAAGGTCATCTTCTTGCCTTTCCTTGTCCTTACAATAGTGACAATGATAAGAAGAATGAAAAGAAAGAGAAAGAGACAAGGAAGGCAAGAAGATGACCTTCAAGAAGAAGAAGAAGGGGCACTCTTATTGTGTGACATGGGATAGTGATGCTTCCTCTAGTGATGATGATGATGATGAAGGAAGGCCACCAAGAGAGAAGGCACTTGCAAGGCATGCATCCTTTATTACGTGTAGTGACTGAAGGTGAGGAAGTAATCGTTGATCAAGTTCTAGAGGAGGAACATCCATCAGTGGAA
This sequence comes from Tripidium arundinaceum, assembly GCA_030439765.1. NCBI lineage: Eukaryota > Viridiplantae > Streptophyta > Magnoliopsida > Poales > Poaceae > Tripidium > Tripidium arundinaceum. Next base: position 15,023 of record JAHUYU010000352.1, read on the forward strand.
GTTGGGTTCGACACTTGTGGTTCATCAGAAGAACCTAACACCTCTACTAACCAAGGGCAAGCCCCGGAGCATACACCCTTCCCTTGTGTTTTTACAAATACTCTTATCATTCGAGTCCTACAATTTGTGCATTAAGTTTATAAGAGTTAATGTGAAACCTGTTGCTGCATGCTTACCTTGATTTTCCAATACTTTCCTTGTTACCTTTAGTAGTTATAAGGCTAGTTATGCTTAGCCCTACTTAGTTGTTAAGTGGCAGATGATGGCTTTATCATTCAAGTTGGTCCCTGTCCTCAGGTACAAATTAATAAAATATGGATATGGTTAATATGAGACCGGGCGGGTGGCTTGCATCGTGAAATGAGTCGGTGTAGTGCTCCGCGTGTGTCGATTGAGGACCGTTTGTTGTTGGCCCTTGGATCAAGATTTGAAAGTACTAACTGCATGCCCTCGGTAAGCCTGAGTACCTCGGCTATTCCATTATGTGAAAAGACAACCGCATACTGGGCGTGGGGAGATGGTGGGAGTAGCGTGTACCCACACTACTAGGCCACCATCGAGGACGGAGTAGGACGGTGGAGTACTGTGCTCTTGGGTAGTGCGGACCGGTTCACGTTTTTGGATGATCCGAGAGAAATGGTTGATATATGGAGGTCCAGGACCTGTATATATCGTGCAGTTAGATTTACTCTAGCTGATGTACATTGATTCGAATCGCCGTCTCTTCTTGGATATGAGGAACCCTTGATCCTCGCACCATCATCGTAGTTAATTAATGGAACATGGTGACGAATGTACTTGAGTTGGGATGGTTAATTAAGTGATTGATTTAGATCGAGTGCAAATTGGACACTGGTGATAACTTAATTTTGAGCTAAAACATTGAAAGTAAGGATCTACTTGTAGTAAGCTTTTATGCAAAGTTATTCTTGAATCTTGCTAACCCCCCTGTACCTCTTTAAAGCCTGCATATCCTTGGAGTCTTTTCTTTTTTGCCGGTTAAATCATGCGGAGTACAATTCAAGTACTCAAGGTTTGTTAATCCCTGTCGCAGGTGAACCTCTACAGTACGTGAATGTTTGTCCATGCTATATGACGGTTCGTGATGATGATAGCCAGTAGTAGATGTGTATGCGAATCATCCTTGGGCAGGATGACTTTTTGTATGTGCTGTATATTATGTCGTGATGCTATCCTTCTTAGTTGAAGGCAAAAACTCATGGTTTGTAACGTTTTAAATAAATGGTTTGTAAACTTATGGTTTGTAATACTTCCGCACTTTTACTCTGATGTAATATATTTCTGTACCAACTGTTGTAATACTGCAGATGTCTTGTGAGAAATGTCTTGGAGAATGACCCCAAACCAAGTACTAGGTGATATGGTCACACAAGACACATACCATGTGGAAAGGGATGGGGTTAGCCAAGAGGATGAGAAAGAAGAAGAAGAGTATGTGCACTCAAGGCCGCATCATCATCCAAGAGCAAGCGTAAGAAGAAGAAAGAGGAATCAAGTGATGATGAAGGCTCAAGTGCTTGTGATGATGAAGATGAGAAGAAATGGCCCTCTTTGTGAGAAGATTTGGAAAATTCATGAAGAAGAAGGGCTATGGGGTTAGAAGAAGGAAGACTTCATCCAAGAACAAGGATGAAATTAGAAGGTGCTTCAAGTGCAAGAGCAAGGATCATCTTAATTGCGGATTGTCCTTACAATAGTGACAATGATAAGAAGAATGAAAAAGAAAGAGAAGAAGGACAAGGAAGGCAAGAAGATGACCTTCAAGAAGAAGAAGAAGGGGCACTCTTATTGTGTGACATGGGATAGTGATGCCTTCCTCTAGTGATGATGATGATGATGAAGGAAGGCCACCAAGAAGAAGGCACTTGCAAGCACTGCTATCAACAACAAGCCTTCTCTCTTTGATGCTCCATCGACATGCCTTCATGACCAAGGGCCCTTGTGGCAAAACCACTCCAAATTATGCTGGCCCACATACACCTATCATTGTCTTAAAGACCTCTAACTGTTGTGCACGGGAACCAGATAATTCCAGCTATCGGGTGTCCTTGGGAACCCCAAATCATCCACTTTTCACATTTGATCAAGATCATTACAGAAGACATTGCAGTATTACAACAGTTGGTACAGAAATTTATTACATCAGAGTAAAAAGTGCGGAAGTATTACAAACCATAAGTTTACAAACCATTTATTTTAAACGTTACAAACCATGAGTTTTTGCCTTCAACTAAGAAGGATAGACATCACGACATAATATACAGCACATACAAAAAGTCATCCTGCCCAAGGATGATTCGCATACAACATCTACTACTGGCTATCATCATCACGAACACCGTCATATAGCATGGACAAACATTCACGTACTGTAGAGGTTCACCTGCGACAGGGATTAACAAACCTTGAGTACTGAATTGTACTCCGCATGATTTAACCGGCAAAAAGAAAAGACTCCAAGGATATGCAGGCTTTAAAGAGGTACAAGGGGGTTAGCAAGATTCAAGAATAACTTTGCATAAAAGCTTACTACAAGTAGATCCTTACTTTCAATGTTTTAGCTCAAAATTAAGTTATCACCAGTGTCCAATTTGCACTCGATCTAAATCAATCACTTAATTAAACCATCCCAACTCAAGTACATTCGTCCACCATGTTCCATTAATTAACTACGATGAATGGTGCGAGGATCAAGGGTTCCTCATATCCAAGAAGAGACGGCGATTCGAATCAATGTACATCCAGCTAGAGTTAAATCTAACTGCACGATATATACAGGTCCTGGACCTCCATATATCAACCATTCTCTCGGATCATCCAAAACGTGAACCGGTCCGCACTACCCAAGAGCACAGTACTCCACCGTCCTACTCCGTCCTCTGATGGTGGGCCCTAGTAGTGTGGGTACTACGCTACTCCCACCATCTCCCACGCCCAGTATGCGGTTGTCTTTTCACATAATGGAATAGCCGAGGTACTCAGGCTTACCGAGGGCATGCAGTTAGTACTATTTCAAATCTTGATCCAAGGGCCAACAACAAACGGTCCTCAATCGACACACGCGGAGCACTACACCGACTCATTTCACGATGCAAGCCACCCGCCCGGTCTCATATTAACCATAATCCAATATTTATTAATTTGTACCTGAGACAGGGACCAACTTGAATGATAAAGCCATCATCTGCCACTTAACAACTAAGTAGGGCTAAGCATAACTAGCCTATAACTACTAAAGGTAACAAGGAAAGTATTGGAAAATCAAGGTAAGCATGCAGCAACAGGGTTTCACATTAACTCTTATAACTTAATGCACAAATTGTAGGACTCGAATGATAAGAGTATTTGTAAAAACACAAGGGAAGGGTGTATGCTCCGGGGCTTGCCTTGGTTAGTAGAGGTGTTAGGTTCTTCTGATGAACCACAAGTGTCGAACCCAACTTCCACTGATGGATGTTCCTCCTCTAGAACTTGATCAACGATTACTTCCTCACCTTCAGTCACTACAACGTAATAAAGGATGCATGCTTGCAAGTGCCTTCTTCTTGGTGGCCTTCCTTCATCATCATCATCATCACTAGAGGAAGCATCACTATCCCATGTCACACAATAAGAGTGCCCCTTCTTCTTCTTCTTGAAGGTCATCTTCTTGCCTTCCTTGTCCTTCTTCTCTTTCTTTTCATTCTTCTTATCATTGTCACTATTGTAAGGACAAGGAAGGCAAGAAGATGACCTTCAAGAAGAAGAAGAAGGGGCACTCCTTATTGTGTGACATGGGATAGTGATGCTTCCTCTAGTGATGATGATGATGATGAAGGAAGGCCACCAAGAAGAAGGCACTTGCAAGCATGCATCCTTTATTACGTGTAGTGACTGAAGGTGAGGAAGTAATCGTTGATCAAGTTCTAGAGGAGGAACATCCATCAGTGGAAGTTGGGTTCGACACTTGTGGTTCATCAGAAGAACCTAACACCTCTACTAACCAAGGCAAGCCCCGGAGCATACACCCTTCCCTTGTGTTTTTTACAAATACTCTTATCATTCGAGTCCTACAATTTGTGCATTAAGTTATAAGAGTTAATGTGAAACCTGTTGCTGCCATGCTTACCTTGATTTTCCAATACTTTCCTTGTTACCTTTAGTAGTTATAGGCTAGTTATGCTTAGCCCTACTTAGTTGTTAAGTGGCAGATGATGGCTTTATCATTCAAGTTGGTCCCTGTCTCAGGTACAAAATTAATAAAATATGGATATGGTTAATATGAGACCGGGCGGGTGGCTTGCATCGTGAAATGAGTCGGTGTAGTGCTCCGCGTGTGTCGATTGAGGACCGTTTGTTGTTTGGCCCTTGGATCAAGATTTTGAAAGTACTAACTGCATGCCCTCGGTAAGCCTGAGTACCTCGGCTATTCCATTATGTGAAAAGATCAACCGCATACTGGGCGTGGGAGATGGTGGGAGTAGCGTGTACCCACACTACTAGGCCACCATCGAGGACGGAGTAGGACGGTGGAGTACTGTGCTCTTGGGTAGTGCGGACCGGTTCACGTTTTGGATGATCCGAGAGAATGGTTGATATATTGGAGGTCCAGGACCTGTATATATCGTGCAGTTAGATTTACTCTAGCTGGATGTACATTGATTCGAATCGCCGTCTCTTCTTGGATATGAGGAACCCTTGATCCTCGCACCATCATCGTAGTTAATTAATGGAACATGGTGACGAATGTACTTGAGTTGGGATGGTTAATTAAGTGATTGATTTAGATCGAGTGCAAATTGGACACTGGTGATAACTTAATTTTGAGCTAAAACATTGAAAGTAAGGATCTACTTGTAGTAAGCTTTTATGCAAAGTTATTCTTGAATCTTGCTAACCCCCTTGTACCTCTTTAAAGCCTGTCATATCCTTGGAGTCTTTTCTTTTTGCCGGTTAGAATCATGCGGAGTACAATTCAGTACTCAAGGTTTGTTAATCCCTGTCGCAGGTGAACCTCTACAGTACGTGAATGTTTGTCCATGCTATATGACGGTTCGTGATGATGATAGCCAGTAGTAGATGTGTAATGCGAATCTATCCTTGGGCAGGATGACTTTTTGTATGTGCTGTATATTATGTCGGTGATGCTAATCCTTCTTAGTTGAAGGCAAAAACTCATGGTTTGTAACGTTTAAATAAATGGTTTTGTAAACTTATGGTTTGTAATACTTCCGCACTTTTACTCTGATGTAATAATATTTCTGTACCAACTGTTGTAATACTGCAATGCTTCTGTAATGATCTTGATCAAATGTGAAAAGTGGATGATTTGGTGTTCCCAAGGACACCCGATAGCTGGAATTATCTGGTTCCCGTGCACAACAGTTAGAGGTCTTTAAGACAATGATAGGTGTATGTGGGCCAGCATAATTTTGGGTGGTTTTGCCACAAGGGCCCTTGGTCAGAAGCATGTTCGATGGAGCTATCAAAGAGAGAAGGCTTGTTGTTGATAGCAGTGCTTGCAAGTGCCTTCTTCTTGTGGCCTTCCTTCATCATCATCATCATCACTAGAGGAAGCATCACTATCCCATGTCACACAATAAGAGTGCCCCTTCTTCTTCTTCTTGAAGGTCATCTTCTTGCCTTCCTTGTCCTTCTTCTCTTTCTTTTCATTCTTCTTACCATTGTCACTATTGTAAGGACAATCCGCAATAAGATGATCCTTGCTCTTGCACTTGAAGCACCTTCTAATTTCATCCTTGTTCTTGGATGAAGTCTTCCTTCTTCTAACCCCATAGCCCTTCTTCTTCATGAATTTTCCAAATCTTCTCACAAAGAGGGCCATTTCTCTTCATCTTCAGCATCACAAGCACTTGAGCCTTCATCATCACTTGATTCCTCTTTCTTCTTCTTACGCTTGCTCTTGGATGATAGATGCGGCCTTGAGTGCCATACTCTTCTTCTTCTTCTCTCATCCTCTTGGCTAACCCCATCCCTTTTCCACATGGTATGTGTCTTGGTGTGACCATATCACCTAGTACTTGGTTTGGGGTCATTCTCCAAGCCATTTCTCACAAGAACAGGACCAAAGTGTCAAACCTCGAAGGCAAGCATCTCAAGAATCGGTGAGAGAAATCCTTGTCTTCCACTTTCTCACCCAAACTCTTCAATCATTCACAATTACTTGGAGCCTATGAAAACATTTTCCAGTATGCTTTCTCCTTCTTGCATTTTGAAGCTTGTCAACTTGTCCTTGAGAATGTACAATTTCTCCCTTCACCGCTTGCGTGCCCTCATATGATTCCTCCAATCTCTTCCATACATCATATGCAAAACTCAAGATCTTTGATTTGCTCAAACACCTTCACATCAATACCATCATAGATTGGTTTTGATGGCAATATCATTATGTTGAAGCTTCTCTTCGTCATTTGGAGTTGGATTTTCTTTGTCAACAATCTCAATTTTCTTCTCCACAGCTCCCCAAAACTTTTCTACTTATTGATTTCAAGTGTGCACTCATGTTCCTCTTGAAAAGTCATAGTGTGTCCCATCAAAGTATGGTGGCTTGCCCATGTGATTGATTTAAGCCATTTTGTTACACCGAAGGTTGTTTAAGCCTTAAATTGACGATGACCACGGCTTCGATACCAATTGATAGGATCTAAATAGCTTGAGGGGGGGTGAATAGCCTATAAAAAATTTCTACAAGATCACTAGAGCAACTTGTTAGACAAAAATATGGTGACTATGCAAACTAATTGCTCTAGCTCTAATACAAATATATCCTACACTCTCTCAAAA
>JAHUYU010002005.1:0-25834 GCA_030439765.1 Tripidium arundinaceum
GTGATTGAGTATGCATATAGTACGCCAACCTCAAAATGGTAGTCTGAATGTGCAACCAACTCTAGAGGAAGAAATTAAGAAGCCATAACATAAGGATAAAGATCCGATGAAGATTCGTGAGCAAACTAGAGAAAATAAAGCCCCATACTTTAGAGTGGATGACAAAGGAACCTTGTGGTATAAAAACAGGATTTGTGTGCCCAAGGAAGAAAAGTTTCAAGAACTAATCCTTGATGAAGCTCATAACTCAGCTTACTCTATCCACCCTGGTGCCACCAAGATGTACATGGACCTAAAAGAAAGATATTGGTGGAATGGCATGAAAGCAGATGTGGCACGATTTGTTGCACAGTGTGATGTTTGCCAGAGAGTTAAGGCAGAGCATCAGAGACCAACCGGTTTGCTCCAACCATTGTCTATTCCTGTCTGGAAATAGGATGAAATAGGCATGGATTTTGTGAATGGATTACCCAAACCTAGAAAGGAAATGGCTCCATACGGGTAACAGTGGACCGCCTTACTAAGGTTGCTTACTTTATACCAGTATGCACCTGCTATAATGGAAGCAAACTAGCACAGTTATATGTGAATAACATAGTCAAGCTAAATGGTGTTCCAAGCAGAATTATATCTGACCGAGGTACCCAATTCACCTCTAAGTTTTGGAAGAAACTGCATGAAGCTATGGGAACCAAGTTAGATTTTAGCTCCGCTTATCACCTCAAACATATGGTCAAAATGAGAGGGTAAATCAGATCATGGAAGATATGCTAAGAGCATGTGTGCTTACTTATGGTAAAGACTGAGAGCAAAGCCTATATTATACAGAGTTCTCCTATAACAATAGCTACCAAGCCAGTTTGGGTATGTTACCTTTTGAAGCCCGATATGAAAGCAAATGCAGGACTCCATTAATGTGGTCGGAAGTTGGAGAACGAACCTTTCTTGGACCTGCCTTCATAAAATAGGAAGAAGATCATGTGGCCGAAATCAGAGAAAAACTAAAAGAGGCACAATCACGTCAGAAAAGCTATTCGGATAAAAGAAGGGATTTGAGCTTTGCAGTTAGAGATTTTGTGTATCTCAAAGTTTCTTCGATTCGAGGGACTCGAAGATTCCAAGTCAGAGGTAAGCTAGCCCCTCAGTATATTGGACCATACCAAGTATTGCAAAGGATTAGAGCCATAGCCTAGCGTATTCAGTTACCTGAAGAAATGTCAGATATACATAATGTATGTCATGTCTCCCAATTGAAAAAATACCTTAGAGTACCAGAGGAACAAATATCATCAGATACTGTTGATTTACAAGATGATCTAAGGTATCAAGAAGTTCCAATAAAAATCCTAGACATAGTTACCAAGCAGACCAGAACGACGATAGTCCGACTTTGTCGTGTACAATGGAGCCGGCATACTGAAGCAGAGGCAACCTGGGAAAGAGAAGATGCCCTGAAGAAAGAGTTTCCCCACCTGTTTAGAAACCAGCCGAATCTCGACGACGAGATTCCTTTTAAGTGGGGTAGGTTTGTAACATCCCGAAAATTCAATTCTTAAAATCGCTCGCTCAAAAATGTTTTTAAAATCTATTTGAAAACTAGAAATCATTCGAGCTCTATTTTAATCTCCTTCCAACTCATGTCCACCCCATATATCTCTGCCAGTTCCCTCGTCCAAACATATATCTAGCACACCATAGCGAGAGCACCATCAGCCGTCCCCGACCTCTCTCGCGGGCTCCGCTCGCCCTCACCCGACAGCGCCCGCACGCGCTGGCCCTACCACCGCCGCCGCGGCGCATCCGCGCCCGGACCCCCTCGCCGACCTCGGCTGTTCGTGCGACATCACGCCATGTGGGCCCCACCTTTCCGTCACGTCGTGCACATCGTGGGCCCCACCTCCCATCTTCCTCTCCCTTCTCCACCCACACACAGCCAGCAGCACGAGCACACAAATACACCACGCAAAGTAGTACATGCACAACACCGGAAGACAAAACATTCACTCCGTCGCTGCCGTCCGTGCACGCGCACGTGGCCGACCATCCACTGCCCACATGGCACCGCACGTCGGTAGTCCATCGCTCTGCAGAGCCACACTACCGCACGCCGTGGTGCTCCCAGCGTCAGCCGCACCACACGCGTCGGACATCCTCCGCGTACCAGCTCCGCCGTGGCCATGCCATGGTGTCGAGCCTGCTAGCCGAGGGCCGCCTATAGAAGAGCGCACTGCTGGGCAGCTGTCACATCTCGGCCCAAGGCTTAATAACATTGATAGAATACTCATACCAACAAGTTGCAACTTCTTTTTCAGAAGCTCAATTCCAAGGAACTCCAAAGTTAAGCGTGCTTGACTTGGAGCAATTTGGGGATAGGTGACCGACCGGGAATTTCTTTCCGGGTGCGCACAAGTAAGGACAAAGTGTGCAGAAAAAACTTGTGTTGGTCTGTGAGGCAGTCTTGATTCTTAGAAAGCTGCCAATTGTAAGTGGGCCCGGGTGGGACGTTACGAATGGTATCGGAGCCAACCCTCGCGGTTTCATGGGCGCGTGGGTGCAGTTGCGCAGGCTTGGTGCACATGGATGGTGTGTGATCCAACATGGCACATGCGCTGGCACTGGACACACGGACATGGCCAAGAGGGGACGTTCCTGACTTGGGATTGACCGACGAGGACATCGGTCTCCTAAGGGGGTGAGGATGTCACACCCCGGCCCAAGGCTCAATAACATTGACAGAATACTCATACCAATAAGTTGCAACTTCTTTTTCGAAGCCCAATTCCAAAGAACTCCAAAGTTAAGCGTGCTTGGCTTAGAGCAATTTGGGGATGGGTGACCGACCGGGAATTTCTTTCCGGGTGCGCATGAGTAAGGACAAAGTGTGCAGAAAAGACTTGTATATTGGTCTGTGAGGGTGGAGAAGGGAGAGGAAGATGGGAGGTGGGGCCCACGATGTGCACGACGTGACGGAAAGGTGGGGCCCACATGGCGTGATGTCGCACGAACAGCCGAGGTCGGCGAGGGGGTCCGGGCGCGGATGCGCCGCGGCGGCGGTGGTAGGGCCAGCGCGTGCGGGCGCTGTCGGGTGAGGGCGAGCGGAGCCCGCGAGAGAGGTCGGGGACGGCTGATGGTGCTCTCGCTATGGTGTGCTAGATATATGTTTGGACGAGGGAACTGGCAGAGATATATGGGGTGGACATGAGTTGGAAGGAGATTAAAATAGAGCTCGAATGATTTCTAGTTTTCAAAATAGATTTTAAAACATTTTTGAGCGAGCGATTTAAGAATTGAATTTTCGGGATGTTACAAACCTACCCCACTTAAAAGGAATCTCGTCGTCGAGATTCGGCTGGTTTCTAAACAGGTGGGGAAACTCTTTCTTCAGGGCATCTTCTCTTTCCCAGGTTGCCTCTGCTTCAGTATGCCGGCTCCATTGTACACGACAAAGTCGGACTATCGTCGTTCTGGTCTGCTTGGTAACTATGTCTAGGATTTTTATTGGAACTTCTTGATACCTTAGATCATCTTGTAAATCAACAGTATCTGATGATATTTGTTCCTCTGGTACTCTAAGGTATTTTTTCAATTGGGAGACATGACATACATTATGTATATCTGACATTTCTTCAGGTAACTGAATACGCTAGGCTATGGCTCTAATCCTTTGCAATACTTGGTATGGTCCAATATACTGAGGGGCTAGCTTACCTCTGACTTGGAATCTTCGAGTCCCTCGAATCGAAGAAACTTTGAGATACACAAAATCTCTAACTGCAAAGCTCAAATCCCTTCTTTTATCCGAATAGCTTTTCTGACGTGATTGTGCCTCTTTTAGTTTTTCTCTGATTTCGGCCACATGATCTTCTTCCTATTTTATGAAGGCAGGTCCAAGAAAGGTTCGTTCTCCAACTTCCGACCACATTAATGGAGTCCTGCATTTGCTTTCATATCGGGCTTCAAAAGGTAACATACCCAAACTGGCTTGGTAGCTATTGTTATAGGAGAACTCTGTATAATATAGGCTTTGCTCTCAGTCTTTACCATAAGTAAGCACACATGCTCTTAGCATATCTTCCATGATCTGATTTACCCTCTCATTTTGACCATATGTTTGAGGTGATAAGCGGAGCTAAAATCTAACTTGGTTCCCATAGCTTCATGCAGTTTCTTCCAAAACTTAGAGGTGAATTGGGTACCTCGGTCAGATATAATTCTGCTTGGAACACCATTTAGCTTGACTATGTTATTCACATATAACTGTGCTAGTTTGCTTCCATTATAGCAGGTGCATACTGGTATAAAGTAAGCAACCTTAGTAAGGCGGTCCACTGTTACCCGTATGGAGCCATTTCCTTTCTAGGTTTGGGTAATCCATTCACAAAATCCATGCCTATTTCATCCTATTTCCAGACAGGAAAGGCCAATGTGGTAGCAATGCCTTAAACAGAAAGACATATGGTCAACATTTAGTGCCCAAGAATACTCACCTGCAAGAGGTGATAGCACAGTTGAATATGCATATAGTACGCCAACCTCAAAATGGTAGTCTGAATGTGCAACCAACTCTAGAGGAAGAAATTAAGAAGCCATAACATAAGGATAAAGATCCGATGAAGATTCGTGAGCAAACTAGAGAAAATAAAGCCCCATACTTTAGAGTGGATGACAAAGGAACCTTGTGGTATAAAAACAGGATTTGTGTGCCCAAGGAAGAAAAGTTTCAAGAACTAATCCTTGATGAAGCTCATAACTCAGCTTACTCTATCCACCCTGGTGCCACCAAGATGTACATGGACCTAAAAGAAAGATATTGGTGGAATGGCATGAAAGCAGATGTGGCACGATTTGTTGCACAGTGTGATGTTTGCCAGAGAGTTAAGGCAGAGCATCAGAGACCAACCGGTTTGCTCCAACCATTGTCTATTCCTGTCTGGAAATAGGATGAAATAGGCATGGATTTTGTGAATGGATTACCCAAACCTAGAAAGGAAATGGCTCCATACGGGTAACAGTGGACCGCCTTACTAAGGTTGCTTACTTTATACCAGTATGCACCTGCTATAATGGAAGCAAACTAGCACAGTTATATGTGAATAACATAGTCAAGCTAAATGGTGTTCCAAGCAGAATTATATCTGACCGAGGTACCCAATTCACCTCTAAGTTTTGGAAGAAACTGCATGAAGCTATGGGAACCAAGTTAGATTTTAGCTCCGCTTATCACCTCAAACATATGGTCAAAATGAGAGGGTAAATCAGATCATGGAAGATATGCTAAGAGCATGTGTGCTTACTTATGGTAAAGACTGAGAGCAAAGCCTATATTATACAGAGTTCTCCTATAACAATAGCTACCAAGCCAGTTTGGGTATGTTACCTTTTGAAGCCCGATATGAAAGCAAATGCAGGACTCCATTAATGTGGTCGGAAGTTGGAGAACGAACCTTTCTTGGACCTGCCTTCATAAAATAGGAAGAAGATCATGTGGCCGAAATCAGAGAAAAACTAAAGAGGCACAATCACGTCAGAAAAGCTATTCGGATAAAAGAAGGGATTTGAGCTTTGCAGTTAGAGATTTTGTGTATCTCAAAGTTTCTTCGATTCGAGGGACTCGAAGATTCCAAGTCAGAGGTAAGCTAGCCCCTCAGTATATTGGACCATACCAAGTATTGCAAAGGATTAGAGCCATAGCCTAGCGTATTCAGTTACCTGAAGAAATGTCAGATATACATAATGTATGTCATGTCTCCCAATTGAAAAAATACCTTAGAGTACCAGAGGAACAAATATCATCAGATACTGTTGATTTACAAGATGATCTAAGGTATCAAGAAGTTCCAATAAAAATCCTAGACATAGTTACCAAGCAGACCAGAACGACGATAGTCCGACTTTGTCGTGTACAATGGAGCCGGCATACTGAAGCAGAGGCAACCTGGGAAAGAGAAGATGCCCTGAAGAAAGAGTTTCCCCACCTGTTTAGAAACCAGCCGAATCTCGACGACGAGATTCCTTTTAAGTGGGGTAGGTTTGTAACATCCCGAAAATTCAATTCTTAAAATCGCTCGCTCAAAAATGTTTTTAAAATCTATTTTGAAAACTAGAAATCATTCGAGCTCTATTTTAATCTCCTTCCAACTCATGTCCACCCCATATATCTCTGCCAGTTCCCTCGTCCAAACATATATCTAGCACACCATAGCGAGAGCACCATCAGCCGTCCCCGACCTCTCTCGCGGGCTCCGCTCGCCCTCACCCGACAGCGCCCGCACGCGCTGGCCCTACCACCGCCGCCGCGGCGCATCCGCGCCCGGACCCCCTCGCCGACCTCGGCTGTTCGTGCGACATCACGCCATGTGGGCCCCACCTTTCCGTCACGTCGTGCACATCGTGGGCCCCACCTCCCATCTTCCTCTCCCTTCTCCACCCTCACAGACCAATATACAAGTCTTTTCTGCACACTTTGTCCTTACTCATGCGCACCCGGAAAGAAATTCCCGGTCGGTCACCCATCCCCAAATTGCTCTAAGCCAAGCACGCTTAACTTTGGAGTTCTTTGGAATTGGGCTTCGAAAAAGAAGTTGCAACTTATTGGTATGAGTATTCTGTCAATGTTATTGAGCCTTGGGCCGGGGTGTGACATCCTCACCCCCTTAGGAGACCGATGTCCTCGTCGGTCAATCCCAAGTCAGGAACGTCCCCTCTTGGCCATGTCCGTGTGTCCAGTGCCAGCGCATGTGCCATGTTGGATCACACACCATCCATGTGCACCAAGCCTGCGCAACTGCACCCACGCGCCCATGAAACCGCGAGGGTTGGCTCCGATACCATTCGTAACGTCCCACCCGGGCCCACTTACAATTGGCAGCTTTCTAAGAATCAAGACTGCCTCACAGACCAACACAAGTTTTTTCTGCACACTTTGTCCTTACTTGTGCGCACCCGGAAAGAAATTCCCGGTCGGTCACCTATCCCCAAATTGCTCCAAGTCAAGCACGCTTAACTTTGGAGTTCCTTGGAATTGAGCTTCTGAAAAAGAAGTTGCAACTTGTTGGTATGAGTATTCTATCAATGTTATTAAGCCTTGGGCCGAGATGTGACAGCTGCCCAGCAGTGCGCTCTTCTATAGGCGGCCCTCGGCTAGCAGGCTCGACACCATGGCATGGCCACGGCGGAGCTGGTACGCGGAGGATGTCCGACGCGTGTGGTGCGGCTGACGCTGGGAGCACCACGGCGTGCGGTAGTGTGGCTCTGCAGAGCGATGGACTACCGACGTGCGGTGCCATGTGGGCAGTGGATGGTCGGCCACGTGCGCGTGCACGGACGGCAGCGACGGAGTGAATGTTTTGTCTTCCGGTGTTGTGCATGTACTACTTTGCGTGGTGTATTTGTGTGCTCGTGCTGCTGGCTGTGTGTGGGTGGAGAAGGGAGAGGAAGATGGGAGGTGGGGCCCACGATGTGCACGACGTGACGGAAAGGTGGGGCCCACATGGCGTGATGTCGCACGAACAGCCGAGGTCGGCGAGGGGGTCCGGGCGCGGATGCGCCGCGGCGGCGGTGGTAGGGCCAGCGCGTGCGGGCGCTGTCGGGTGAGGGCGAGCGGAGCCCGCGAGAGAGGTCGGGGACGGCTGATGGTGCTCTCGCTATGGTGTGCTAGATATATGTTTGGACGAGGGAACTGGCAGAGATATATGGGGTGGACATGAGTTGGAAGGAGATTAAAATAGAGCTCGAATGATTTCTAGTTTTCAAAATAGATTTTAAAAACATTTTTGAGCGAGCGATTTTAAGAATTGAATTTTCGGGATGTTACAAACCTACCCCACTTAAAAGGAATCTCGTCGTCGAGATTCGGCTGGTTTCTAAACAGGTGGGGAAACTCTTTCTTCAGGGCATCTTCTCTTTCCCAGGTTGCCTCTGCTTCAGTATGCCGGCTCCATTGTACACGACAAAGTCGGACTATCGTCGTTCTGGTCTGCTTGGTAACTATGTCTAGGATTTTTATTGGAACTTCTTGATACCTTAGATCATCTTGTAAATCAACAGTATCTGATGATATTTGTTCCTCTGGTACTCTAAGGTATTTTTTCAATTGGGAGACATGACATACATTATGTATATCTGACATTTCTTCAGGTAACTGAATACGCTAGGCTATGGCTCTAATCCTTTGCAATACTTGGTATGGTCCAATATACTGAGGGGCTAGCTTACCTCTGACTTGGAATCTTCGAGTCCCTCGAATCGAAGAAACTTTGAGATACACAAAATCTCTAACTGCAAAGCTCAAATCCCTTCTTTTATCCGAATAGCTTTTCTGACGTGATTGTGCCTCTTTTAGTTTTTCTCTGATTTCGGCCACATGATCTTCTTCCTATTTTATGAAGGCAGGTCCAAGAAAGGTTCGTTCTCCAACTTCCGACCACATTAATGGAGTCCTGCATTTGCTTTCATATCGGGCTTCAAAAGGTAACATACCCAAACTGGCTTGGTAGCTATTGTTATAGGAGAACTCTGTATAATATAGGCTTTGCTCTCAGTCTTTACCATAAGTAAGCACACATGCTCTTAGCATATCTTCCATGATCTGATTTACCCTCTCATTTTGACCATATGTTTGAGGTGATAAGCGGAGCTAAAATCTAACTTGGTTCCCATAGCTTCATGCAGTTTCTTCCAAAACTTAGAGGTGAATTGGGTACCTCGGTCAGATATAATTCTGCTTGGAACACCATTTAGCTTGACTATGTTATTCACATATAACTGTGCTAGTTTGCTTCCATTATAGCAGGTGCATACTGGTATAAAGTAAGCAACCTTAGTAAGGCGGTCCACTGTTACCCGTATGGAGCCATTTCCTTTCTAGGTTTGGGTAATCCATTCACAAAATCCATGCCTATTTCATCCTATTTCCAGACAGGAATAGACAATGGTTGGAGCAAACCGGTTGGTCTCTGATGCTCTGCCTTAACTCTCTGGCAAACATCACACTGTGCAACAAATCGTGCCACATCTGCTTTCATGCCATTCCACCAATATCTTTCTTTTAGGTCCATGTACATCTTGGTGGCACCAGGGTGGATAGAGTAAGCTGAGTTATGAGCTTCATCAAGGATTAGTTCTTGAAACTTTTCTTCCTTGGGCACACAAATCCTGTTTTTATACCACAAGGTTCCTTTGTCATCCACTCTAAAGTATGGGGCTTTATTTTCTCTAGTTTGCTCACGAATCTTCATCGGATCTTTATCCTTATGTTATGGCTTCTTAATTTCTTCCTCTAGAGTTGGTTGCACATTCAGACTACCATTTTGAGGTTGGCGTACTATATGCATATTCAACTGTGCTATCACCTCTTGCAGGTGAGTATTCTTGGGCACTAAATGTTGACCATATGTCTTTCTGTTTAAGGCATTGCTACCACATTGGCCTTTCCTGGGTGGTAGTGAATCTCAAGATTTTAGTCCTTGATTAACTCCAACCATTTTCTTTGCCTTAGGTTCAAGTCTGATTGAATGAAGATATACTTCAAACTTTTGTGATCAGTTTAGACTTCATACTTGTTCCCAATGAGATAGTGCCTCCAAATCTTGAGAGCATGCACTACAGCTACTAACTCTAGGTCACGAGTAGGATAATTTTGCTCATGAGGTCTAAGCTGGCGTGATGCATAAGCAACAACTTTTCATCTTTTCATGAGAACACATTCTAAACCTTGCCTCGATGCATCATAATATATGATTAAATCTTGATGAATATCTGGCAAGGTTAACACCGGTGCTGTTGTCAGTCACTTCTTCATCTCTTGGAAACTCTTCTCACATGATTGTTGGCAGTTACTAATGACCTATTCTATACCGCCAACTTGTATTAAAAATGGAGAAAAACACATGTTCTACATGCATATGTCTTTGATATTCACCTAGTTCCACATGTATTGGAAGATTACTGTTTTGCAGGACTTAAGTGTGCAATTAGTGTAAAACTCGAGAAAATGTGCAATCAACAAAGCGTATTCGCGCGGCCCAACTTGAAGAATGTGAAGAAGGCCAAATCCACAACGCGAACCAGGGCCAATACCCAACATAGAAGTGATCCAGACCCATCAGGGAGCCCACCAAACAAAGTTGGTGGCGAAAGGCGGCAGCCAGGGTGCGGCCGACCCCCTGGTGCGGCCGCCCCCCTGGTGGCGTGGATTGGGCCCATCTTTTGCAAGGCGGTTCCTATGGCGGTGCTAAAGGTGGTTCCATGGGTTACCAAGAATATTCGTCCACGAACCGACCTTTAGGCACTATAAAAAGCAGCCATGTTCTCCTCTGTAATTAAGTTCACACAAAGTTTCACACATCCAGGCAATACAACTCCAGAGCTCTCTAGTTTTAGTTTATCATTTTAGTTCTAGTTTAGATCTAGAGCAGAGCTTCAAGTTGTAAAGAGGAGAAGAACATTTTGGCTGTTCTTGGTATGAATAAATCTAGTTCTAGTTCCATTTTGTTCTTGTTCTCTACTTATATTTATAGTATTGTTCTTGAATTAGAGCTAAGTTCTACATTCATGTTCTTCGTATTAGAACTAATTCTTAGTTCGAGTATGTTGATCATGATGACTAGAACTTTGATCTTAATTAAACATATAATTAGTGTGATCATGTTTAGATTAATGTCTAGATGGTGGTTTACCAAGTCTTCGGATTCGCATATGTTCTCGACCTGGGGGAGCATATGTGGTTTTCGTGTATGCAAGTATGGTACTTGGATACAAGGGAACGGGTAATTGCAGTTCGTACTCCACTGTAGTGGGGTAGGTGGCAGGTGGTGACAGCCCTGTTCGTCCCTCGTATTCCCCCACGTTCGGGTATGGTGTAGGAGTCTAAAGCGATGCGGGGAGCTGGCAGACCAGACCTTAGGCATTCTCCCGATCCATCTAGATGTGAATCTAACCATGTTTATATTGATTGTATGACTTGCTAGAATTCTTGACAATAACTATAATAGATTGTTCTAGTTAGGATTATTCTTTTATTCTTTATTCTTTTATTTAATTGTCTTTCTTTACCTCTGATAGAGATGCTTATATATGCCTGTGTGAACTTCACTATCCCCCAATTTATCAATCAATGACATGGCAGCATTGATGGTAAGGGAGAGAAATGTGCCTCCAGCAGCTGCATCAAGGTGACCTTTGGACATGGGTGTGAGCCCATCATAGAAATTTTGTAAAATCAGCCAGTTTTCAATCCCGTGATGAGGGCAGGCAAGGATGTAATCTTGAAGTCGTTCCCATGCCTCAGGAATTGTTTCCTCTTGATTCTGCTGGAAATTTGATATTCTTCCCCCTCAAAGCATTGGTCTTAGAGAGTGGGAAGTACTTTGCTAGGAATGCTGTTGCACATTTAGTCCATGTATCAACTGTAGTTGGGTCCTTGTAGAACCACTATTTCGCTCTTCCCGCGAGGGAAAAGGAAAACAAACGGATCTTGATCGTGTCTGGCGCAACATCCTTCATGACTATAGTGTCACAAAGTTCTAGGAACTGCTGTAAGTGTGCACTAGCATCCTCACTTGGCAAACCAGTGAATTGATTTGCTTGCACCATCGTGATAAGACCAGTATGGAGCTCAAAATTCCTGTCACCAACATTGACAATGGGCCCTGTCGGCACATTGGCAATGGCTGGCACAGAGAACTCGCGCAATGGCTTGTTAGCCATAGGTTCAGGTGGTGCGGTGGAATGTGGCTTGGTTCTGGAGGCGGACAGAGAGTGTAGAACGCTGGTTCGTCCTTTCCTCAAGATTGCCTCAGGATCGTCAACGAAGTTTGGAGGCAACTGAAATCCAACTCCACTTCCACTCATAAACTATCCCTGTTTTTCATCCACAACATGGAGAAAACATACAAAGTTAACCTGAATGAGCAATAATTACTATACTTTATTATTACCATTGAACTTATCCATGATTAATCTAGCCTTCCCCGACAACGGCACCAGAAATGCTTGTTGGCATTTCTTAACGTCGTTACCAAGAATAGTGATATGACCCATTCTAGGCAACGGCGCTAGAAATACTTATTGGTACTTATTAACATCATCACTATGAATGTAGCATTTCAACCATTCATAGATAATAATGCTAACAAATACACTGATAGTTCAGGCTCTATTCAATCCGCATGCGTACAGATCTATCATTGTAGCATTTCACCCAGAGTATTCAGGGTATCGTTATTTATATTTTTCCCATGGGAAGGCAATAGCTAATCATGGATATTGGATAGCTCAATGTTAATAATATAGCATAATAATCAATTGTTCATCAGGGGTAAATAAAGCATTGATAAATTGGGGGATAGTGAAGTTCACACAGGCATATATAAGCATCTCTATCAGAGGTAAAGAAAGACAATTAAATAAAAGAATAAAGAATAAAAGAATAATCCTAACTAGAACAATCTATTATAGTTATTGTCAAGAATTCTAGCAAGTCATACAATCAATATAAACATGGTTAGATTCACATCTAGATGGATCGGGAGAATGCCTAAGGTCTGGTCTGCCAGCTCCCCGCATCGCTTTAGACTCCTACACCATACCCGAACGTGGGGGAATACGAGGGACGAACAGGGCTGTCACCACCTGCCACCTACCCCACTACAGTGGAGTACGAACTGCAATTACCCGTTCCCTTGTATCCAAGTACCATACTTGCATACACGAAAACCACATATGCTCCCCCAGGTCGAGAACATATGCGAATCCGAAGACTTGGTAAACCACCATCTAGACATTAATCTAAACATGATCACACTAATTATATGTTTAATTAAGATCAAAGTTCTAGTCATCATGATCAACATACTCGAACTAAGAATTAGTTCTAATACGAAGAACATGAATGTAGAACTTAGCTCTAATTCAAGAACAATACTATAAATATAAGTAGAGAACAAGAACAAAATGGAACTAGAACTAGATTTATTCATACCAAGAACAGCCAAAATGTTCTTCTCCTCTTTACAACTTGAAGCTCTGCTCTAGATCTAAACTAGAACTAAAATGATAAACTAAAACTAGAGAGCTCTGGAGTTGTATTGCCTGGATGTGTGAAACTTTGTGTGAACTTAATTACAGAGGAGAACATGGCTGCTTTTTATAGTGCCTAAAGGTCGGTTCGTGGACGAATATTCTTGGTAACCCATGGAACCACCTTTAGCACCGCCATAGGAACCGCCTTGCAAAAGATGGGCCCAATCCACGCCACCAGGGGGGCGGCCGCACCAGGGGGTCGGCCGCACCCTGGCTGCCGCCTTTCGCCACCAACTTTGTTTGGTGGGCTCCCTGATGGGTCTGGATCACTTCTATGTTGGGTATTGGCCCTGGTTCGCGTTGTGGATTTGGCCTTCTTCACATTCTTCAAGTTGGGCCGCGCGAATACGCTTTGTTGATTGCACATTTTCTCGAGTTTTACACTAATTGCACACTTAAGTCCTGCAAAACAGTAATCTTCCAATACATGTGGAACTAGGTGAATATCAAAGACATATGCATGTAGAACATGTGTTTTTCTCCATTTTTAATACAAGTTGGCGGTATAGAATAGGTCATTAGTAACTGCCAACAATCATGTGAGAAGAGTTTCCAAGAGATGAAGAAGTGACTGACAACAGCACCGGTGTTAACCTTGCCAGATATTCATCAAGATTTAATCATATATTATGATGCATCGAGGCAAGGTTTAGAATGTGTTCTCATGAAAAGATGAAAAGTTGTTGCTTATGCATCACGCCAGCTTAGACCTCATGAGCAAAATTATCCTACTCGTGACCTAGAGTTAGTAGCTGTAGTGCATGCTCTCAAGATTTGGAGGCACTATCTCATTGGGAACAAGTATGAAGTCTAAACTGATCACAAAAGTTTGAAGTATATCTTCATTCAATCAGACTTGAACCTAAGGCAAAGAAAATGGTTGGAGTTAATCAAGGACTAAAATCTTGAGATTCACTACCACCCAGGAAAGGCCAATGTGGTAGCAATGCCTTAAACAGAAAGACATATGGTCAACATTTAGTGCCCAAGAATACTCACCTGCAAGAGGTGATAGCACAGTTGAATATGCATATAGTACGCCAACCTCAAAATGGTAGTCTGAATGTGCAACCAACTCTAGAGGAAGAAATTAAGAAGCCATAACATAAGGATAAAGATCCGATGAAGATTCGTGAGCAAACTAGAGAAAATAAAGCCCCATACTTTAGAGTGGATGACAAAGGAACCTTGTGGTATAAAAACAGGATTTGTGTGCCCAAGGAAGAAAAGTTTCAAGAACTAATCCTTGATGAAGCTCATAACTCAGCTTACTCTATCCACCCTGGTGCCACCAAGATGTACATGGACCTAAAAGAAAGATATTGGTGGAATGGCATGAAAGCAGATGTGGCACGATTTGTTGCACAGTGTGATGTTTGCCAGAGAGTTAAGGCAGAGCATCAGAGACCAACCGGTTTGCTCCAACCATTGTCTATTCCTGTCTGGAAATAGGATGAAATAGGCATGGATTTTGTGAATGGATTACCCAAACCTAGAAAGGAAATGGCTCCATACGGGTAACAGTGGACCGCCTTACTAAGGTTGCTTACTTTATACCAGTATGCACCTGCTATAATGGAAGCAAACTAGCACAGTTATATGTGAATAACATAGTCAAGCTAAATGGTGTTCCAAGCAGAATTATATCTGACCGAGGTACCCAATTCACCTCTAAGTTTTGGAAGAAACTGCATGAAGCTATGGGAACCAAGTTAGATTTTAGCTCCGCTTATCACCTCAAACATATGGTCAAAATGAGAGGGTAAATCAGATCATGGAAGATATGCTAAGAGCATGTGTGCTTACTTATGGTAAAGACTGAGAGCAAAGCCTATATTATACAGAGTTCTCCTATAACAATAGCTACCAAGCCAGTTTGGGTATGTTACCTTTTGAAGCCCGATATGAAAGCAAATGCAGGACTCCATTAATGTGGTCGGAAGTTGGAGAACGAACCTTTCTTGGACCTGCCTTCATAAAATAGGAAGAAGATCATGTGGCCGAAATCAGAGAAAAACTAAAAGAGGCACAATCACGTCAGAAAAGCTATTCGGATAAAAGAAGGGATTTGAGCTTTGCAGTTAGAGATTTTGTGTATCTCAAAGTTTCTTCGATTCGAGGGACTCGAAGATTCCAAGTCAGAGGTAAGCTAGCCCCTCAGTATATTGGACCATACCAAGTATTGCAAAGGATTAGAGCCATAGCCTAGCGTATTCAGTTACCTGAAGAAATGTCAGATATACATAATGTATGTCATGTCTCCCAATTGAAAAAATACCTTAGAGTACCAGAGGAACAAATATCATCAGATACTGTTGATTTACAAGATGATCTAAGGTATCAAGAAGTTCCAATAAAAATCCTAGACATAGTTACCAAGCAGACCAGAACGACGATAGTCCGACTTTGTCGTGTACAATGGAGCCGGCATACTGAAGCAGAGGCAACCTGGGAAAGAGAAGATGCCCTGAAGAAAGAGTTTCCCCCACCTGTTTAGAAACCAGCCGAATCTCGACGACGAGATTCCTTTTAAGTGGGGTAGGTTTGTAACATCCCGAAAATTCAATTCTTAAAATCGCTCGCTCAAAAATGTTTTTAAAATCTATTTTGAAAACTAGAAATCATTCGAGCTCTATTTTAATCTCCTTCCAACTCATGTCCACCCCATATATCTCTGCCAGTTCCCTCGTCCAAACATATATCTAGCACACCATAGCGAGAGCACCATCAGCCGTCCCCGACCTCTCTCGCGGGCTCCGCTCGCCCTCACCCGACAGCGCCCGCACGCGCTGGCCCTACCACCGCCGCCGCGGCGCATCCGCGCCCGGACCCCCTCGCCGACCTCGGCTGTTCGTGCGACATCACGCCATGTGGGCCCCACCTTTCCGTCACGTCGTGCACATCGTGGGCCCCACCTCCCATCTTCCTCTCCCTTCTCCACCCACACACAGCCAGCAGCACGAGCACACAAATACACCACGCAAAGTAGTACATGCACAACACCGGAAGACAAAACATTCACTCCGTCGCTGCCGTCCGTGCACGCGCACGTGGCCGACCATCCACTGCCCACATGGCACCGCACGTCGGTAGTCCATCGCTCTGCAGAGCCACACTACCGCACGCCGTGGTGCTCCCAGCGTCAGCCGCACCACACGCGTCGGACATCCTCCGCGTACCAGCTCCGCCGTGGCCATGCCATGGTGTCGAGCCTGCTAGCCGAGGGCCGCCTATAGAAGAGCGCACTGCTGGGCAGCTGTCACATCTCGGCCCAAGGCTTAATAACATTGATAGAATACTCATACCAACAAGTTGCAACTTCTTTTTCAGAAGCTCAATTCCAAGGAACTCCAAAGTTAAGCGTGCTTGGCTTGGAGCAATTTGGGGATAGGTGACCGACCGGGAATTTCTTTCCGGGTGCGCACAAGTAAGGACAAAGTGTGCAGAAAAAAACTTGTGTTGGTCTGTGAGGCAGTCTTGATTCTTAGAAAGCTGCCAATTGTAAGTGGGCCCGGGTGGGACGTTACGAATGGTATCGGAGCCAACCCTCGCGGTTTCATGGGCGCGTGGGTGCAGTTGCGCAGGCTTGGTGCACATGGATGGTGTGTGATCCAACATGGCACATGCGCTGGCACTGGACACACGGACATGGCCAAGAGGGGACGTTCCTGACTTGGGATTGACCGACGAGGACATCGGTCTCCTAAGGGGGTGAGGATGTCACACCCCGGCCCAAGGCTCAATAACATTGACAGAATACTCATACCAATAAGTTGCAACTTCTTTTTCGAAGCCCAATTCCAAAGAACTCCAAAGTTAAGCGTGCTTGGCTTAGAGCAATTTGGGGATGGGTGACCGACCGGGAATTTCTTTCCGGGTGCGCATGAGTAAGGACAAAGTGTGCAGAAAAGACTTGTATATTGGTCTGTGAGGGCAGTCTTGATTCTTAGAAAGCTGCCAATTGTAAGTGGGCCCGGGTGGGACGTTACAGCAGCTCCATCACGCGAGCTCGCCGCTGCTCACCTTTCTCCTCTGTTCTTGCGCAAAAGGAGTACACCCTCGTCGATCTCCAATGCCCGGCCACCTCTGCTCGATTCCTTCGACGGTGAGCCTCCCCAGCACCTTCTCTGTCTTCCCCAAGCCACGGCTCTCCCTTCCTCTTGATTATGCCGAGCCGCTCCCGAGCTCCAGAGGTCATCAATGGCGGCTCCCCAGGATGCCCAACACCCCTTCCGTTTCCCTCCCCCACCCATGCCATGAAGCACAAAATCGGAATCCCCAATATTTTCTCTAACTCCCCGTGCCCTCAGATTTGGGAGTGGCGGCCAAAATCGCCATCAAGCGAAGTTCCAGCAGCTGTTCATGGCAGACGAGCTGAGGAACTCGAGCACCTGCACCTTTTTCTCTGTCCCTCCTGTCCGTGACCCTGTTCCTCTGTGCCTCTCTTTTCTCTGGGCCAGGAACACCAGCAAGAAGTCGTACAGCCCAGGCGACGACCCAAACTAGTGCCTCTCACGTGAAAGCAAAAGCACGTGACCCATTATTAAATTCCACTTTTGATTTTTGGAATTATTTAAATGGCCACCTGGCACAATCAATATCTCCTTCATACAAACTCCGACATCTTCGTTCTTCGGATCGTTCACCTCGTTCTCTAAAAATACGCAAACAACCGGACAGGCAAACAGATACAATTAAATAATCACATTTATTCAAATGAGCTCTAAAATTTATGAAACTTATATGCGAGATGGAGTTTGATTTTAGATAAATTTAGAAAGAAGAATCGATGGAATCAGAGTTTGTATGAAGGAGATATTGATTGTGCCAGGTGGCCATTTAAATAATTCCAAAAATCAAAAGTGGAATTTAATAATGGGTCACGTGCTTTTGCTTTCACGTGAGAGGGCACTAGTTTGGGTCGTCGCCTGGGCTGTACGACTTCTTGCTGGTGTTCCTGGCCCAGAGAAAAGAGAGGCACAGAGGAACAGGGTCACGGACAGGAGGGACAGAGAAAAAGGTGCAGGTGCTCGAGTTCCTCAGCTCGTCTGCCATGAACAGCTGCTGGAACTTCGCTTGATGGCGATTTTGGGCCGCCACTCCCAAATCTGAGGGCACGGGGAGTTAGAGAAAATATTGGGGATTCCGATTTTGTGCTTCATGGCATGGGTGGGGGAGGGAAACGGAAGGGGTGTTGGGCATCCTGGGGAGCCGCCATTGATGACCTCTGGAGCTCGGGAGCGGCTCGGCATAATCAAGAGGAAGGAGAGCCGTGGCTTGGGGAAGACAGAGAAGGTGCTGGGGAGGCTCACCGTCGAAGGAATCGAGCAGAGGTGGCCGGGCATTGGAGATCGACGAGGGGTGTACTCCTTTTGCGCAAGAACAGAGGAGAAAGGTGAGCAGCGGGCGAGCTCGCGTGATGGAGCTGCTGTAACGTCCCACCCGGGCCCACTTACAATTGGCAGCTTTCTAAGAATCAAGACTGCCCTCACAGACCAATATACAAGTCTTTTCTGCACACTTTGTCCTTACTCATGCGCACCCGGAAAGAAATTCCCGGTCGGTCACCCATCCCCAAATTGCTCTAAGCCAAGCACGCTTAACTTTGGAGTTCTTTGGAATTGGGCTTCGAAAAAGAAGTTGCAACTTATTGGTATGAGTATTCTGTCAATGTTATTGAGCCTTGGGCCGGGGTGTGACATCCTCACCCCCTTAGGAGACCGATGTCCCTCGTCGGTCAATCCCAAGTCAGGAACGTCCCCTCTTGGCCATGTCCGTGTGTCCAGTGCCAGCGCATGTGCCATGTTGGATCACACACCATCCATGTGCACCAAGCCTGCGCAACTGCACCCACGCGCCCATGAAACCGCGAGGGTTGGCTCCGATACCATTCGTAACGTCCCACCCGGGCCCACTTACAATTGGCAGCTTTCTAAGAATCAAGACTGCCTCACAGACCAACACAAGTTTTTTCTGCACACTTTGTCCTTACTTGTGCGCACCCGGAAAGAAATTCCCGGTCGGTCACCTATCCCCAAATTGCTCCAAGCCAAGCACGCTTAACTTTGGAGTTCCTTGGAATTGAGCTTCTGAAAAAGAAGTTGCAACTTGTTGGTATGAGTATTCTATCAATGTTATTAAGCCTTGGGCCGAGATGTGACAGCTGCCCAGCAGTGCGCTCTTCTATAGGCGGCCCTCGGCTAGCAGGCTCGACACCATGGCATGGCCACGGCGGAGCTGGTACGCGGAGGATGTCCGACGCGTGTGGTGCGGCTGACGCTGGGAGCACCACGGCGTGCGGTAGTGTGGCTCTGCAGAGCGATGGACTACCGACGTGCGGTGCCATGTGGGCAGTGGATGGTCGGCCACGTGCGCGTGCACGGACGGCAGCGACGGAGTGAATGTTTTGTCTTCCGGTGTTGTGCATGTACTACTTTGCGTGGTGTATTTGTGTGCTCGTGCTGCTGGCTGTGTGTGGGTGGAGAAGGGAGAGGAAGATGGGAGGTGGGGCCCACGATGTGCACGACGTGACGGAAAGGTGGGGCCCACATGGCGTGATGTCGCACGAACAGCCGAGGTCGGCGAGGGGGGTCCGGGCGCGGATGCGCCGCGGCGGCGGTGGTAGGGCCAGCGCGTGCGGGCGCTGTCGGGTGAGGGCGAGCGGAGCCCGCGAGAGAGGTCGGGGACGGCTGATGGTGCTCTCGCTATGGTGTGCTAGATATATGTTTGGACGAGGGAACTGGCAGAGATATATGGGGTGGACATGAGTTGGAAGGAGATTAAAATAGAGCTCGAATGATTTCTAGTTTTCAAAATAGATTTTAAAAACATTTTTGAGCGAGCGATTTTAAGAATTGAATTTTCGGGATGTTACAAACCTACCCCACTTAAAAGGAATCTCGTCGTCGAGATTCGGCTGGTTTCTAAACAGGTGGGGAAACTCTTTCTTCAGGGCATCTTCTCTTTCCCAGGTTGCCTCTGCTTCAGTATGCCGGCTCCATTGTACACGACAAAGTCGGACTATCGTCGTTCTGGTCTGCTTGGTAACTATGTCTAGGATTTTTATTGGAACTTCTTGATACCTTAGATCATCTTGTAAATCAACAGTATCTGATGATATTTGTTCCTCTGGTACTCTAAGGTATTTTTTCAATTGGGAGACATGACATACATTATGTATATCTGACATTTCTTCAGGTAACTGAATACGCTAGGCTATGGCTCTAATCCTTTGCAATACTTGGTATGGTCCAATATACTGAGGGGCTAGCTTACCTCTGACTTGGAATCTTCGAGTCCCTCGAATCGAAGAAACTTTGAGATACACAAAATCTCTAACTGCAAAGCTCAAATCCCTTCTTTTATCCGAATAGCTTTTCTGACGTGATTGTGCCTCTTTTAGTTTTTCTCTGATTTCGGCCACATGATCTTCTTCCTATTTTATGAAGGCAGGTCCAAGAAAGGTTCGTTCTCCAACTTCCGACCACATTAATGGAGTCCTGCATTTGCTTTCATATCGGGCTTCAAAAGGTAACATACCCAAACTGGCTTGGTAGCTATTGTTATAGGAGAACTCTGTATAATATAGGCTTTGCTCTCAGTCTTTACCATAAGTAAGCACACATGCTCTTAGCATATCTTCCATGATCTGATTTACCCTCTCATTTTGACCATATGTTTGAGGTGATAAGCGGAGCTAAAATCTAACTTGGTTCCCATAGCTTCATGCAGTTTCTTCCAAAACTTAGAGGTGAATTGGGTACCTCGGTCAGATATAATTCTGCTTGGAACACCATTTAGCTTGACTATGTTATTCACATATAACTGTGCTAGTTTGCTTCCATTATAGCAGGTGCATACTGGTATAAAGTAAGCAACCTTAGTAAGGCGGTCCACTGTTACCCGTATGGAGCCATTTCCTTTCTAGGTTTGGGTAATCCATTCACAAAATCCATGCCTATTTCATCCTATTTCCAGACAGGAATAGACAATGGTTGGAGCAAACCGGTTGGTCTCTGATGCTCTGCCTTAACTCTCTGGCAAACATCACACTGTGCAACAAATCGTGCCACATCTGCTTTCATGCCATTCCACCAATATCTTTCTTTTAGGTCCATGTACATCTTGGTGGCACCAGGGTGGATAGAGTAAGCTGAGTTATGAGCTTCATCAAGGATTAGTTCTTGAAACTTTTCTTCCTTGGGCACACAAATCCTGTTTTTATACCACAAGGTTCCTTTGTCATCCACTCTAAAGTATGGGGCTTTATTTTCTCTAGTTTGCTCACGAATCTTCATCGGATCTTTATCCTTATGTTATGGCTTCTTAATTTCTTCCTCTAGAGTTGGTTGCACATTCAGACTACCATTTTGAGGTTGGCGTACTATATGCATATTCAACTGTGCTATCACCTCTTGCAGGTGAGTATTCTTGGGCACTAAATGTTGACCATATGTCTTTCTGTTTAAGGCATTGCTACCACATTGGCCTTTCCTGGGTGGTAGTGAATCTCAAGATTTTAGTCCTTGATTAACTCCAACCATTTTCTTTGCCTTAGGTCAAGTCTGATTGAATGAAGATATACTTCAAACTTTTGTGATCAGTTTAGACTTCATACTTGTTCCCAATGAGATAGTGCCTCCAAATCTTGAGAGCATGCACTACAGCTACTAACTCTAGGTCACGAGTAGGATAATTTTGCTCATGAGGTCTAAGCTGGCGTGATGCATAAGCAACAACTTTTCATCTTTTCATGAGAACACATTCTAAACCTTGCCTCGATGCATCATAATATATGATTAAATCTTGATGAATATCTGGCAAGGTTAACACCGGTGCTGTTGTCAGTCACTTCTTCATCTCTTGGAAACTCTTCTCACATGATTGTTGGCAGTTACTAATGACCTATTCTATACCGCCAACTTGTATTAAAAATGGAGAAAAACACATGTTCTACATGCATATGTCTTTGATATTCACCTAGTTCCACATGTATTGGAAGATTACTGTTTTGCAGGACTTAAGTGTGCAATTAGTGTAAAACTCGAGAAAATGTGCAATCAACAAAGCGTATTCGCGCGGCCCAACTTGAAGAATGTGAAGAAGGCCAAATCCACAACGCGAACCAGGGCCAATACCCAACATAGAAGTGATCCAGACCCATCAGGGAGCCCACCAAACAAAGTTGGTGGCGAAAGGCGGCAGCCAGGGTGCGGCCGACCCCCTGGTGCGGCCGCCCCCCTGGTGGCGTGGATTGGGCCCATCTTTTGCAAGGCGGTTCCTATGGCGGTGCTAAAGGTGGTTCCATGGGTTACCAAGAATACTCACCTGCAAGAGGTGATAGCACAGTTGAATATGCATATAGTACGCCAACCTCAAAATGGTAGTCTGAATGTGCAACCAACTCTAGAGGAAGAAATTAAGAAGCCATAACATAAGGATAAAGATCCGATGAAGATTCGTGAGCAAACTAGAGAAAATAAAGCCCCATACTTTAGAGTGGATGACAAAGGAACCTTGTGGTATAAAAACAGGATTTGTGTGCCCAAGGAAGAAAAGTTTCAAGAACTAATCCTTGATGAAGCTCATAACTCAGCTTACTCTATCCACCCTGGTGCCACCAAGATGTACATGGACCTAAAAGAAAGATATTGGTGGAATGGCATGAAAGCAGATGTGGCACGATTTGTTGCACAGTGTGATGTTTGCCAGAGAGTTAAGGCAGAGCATCAGAGACCAACCGTTTGCTCCAACCATTGTCTATTCCTGTCTGGAAATAGGATGAAATAGGCATGGATTTTGTGAATGGATTACCCAAACCTAGAAAGGAAATGGCTCCATACGGGTAACAGTGGACCGCCTTACTAAGGTTGCTTACTTTATACCAGTATGCACCTGCTATAATGGAAGCAAACTAGCACAGTTATATGTGAATAACATAGTCAAGCTAATGGTGTTCCAAGCAGAATTATATCTGACCGAGGTACCCAATTCACCTCTAAGTTTTGGAAGAAACTGCATGAAGCTATGGGAACCAAGTTAGATTTTAGCTCCGCTTATCACCTCAAACATATGGTCAAAATGAGAGGGTAAATCAGATCATGGAAGATATGCTAAGAGCATGTGTGCTTACTTATGGTAAAGACTGAGAGCAAAGCCTATATTATACAGAGTTCTCCTATAACAATAGCTACCAAGCCAGTTTGGGTATGTTACCTTTTGAAGCCCGATATGAAAGCAAATGCAGGACTCCATTAATGTGGTCGGAAGTTGGAGAACGAACCTTTCTTGGACCTGCCTTCATAAAATAGGAAGAAGATCATGTGGCCGAAATCAGAGAAAAACTAAAAGAGGCACAATCACGTCAGAAAAGCTATTCGGATAAAAGAAGGGATTTGAGCTTTGCAGTTAGAGATTTTGTGTATCTCAAAGTTTCTTCGATTCGAGGGACTCGAAGATTCCAAGTCAGAGGTAAGCTAGCCCCTCAGTATATTGGACCATACCAAGTATTGCAAAGGATTAGAGCCATAGCCTAGCGTATTCAGTTACCTGAAGAAATGTCAGATATACATAATGTATGTCATGTCTCCCAATTGAAAAAATACCTTAGAGTACCAGAGGAACAAATATCATCAGATACTGTTGATTTACAAGATGATCTAAGGTATCAAGAAGTTCCAATAAAAATCCTAGACATAGTTACCAAGCAGACCAGAACGACGATAGTCCGACTTTGTCGTGTACAATGGAGCCGGCATACTGAAGCAGAGGCAACCTGGGAAAGAGAAGATGCCCTGAAGAAAGAGTTTCCCCACCTGTTTAGAAACCAGCCGAATCTCGACGACGAGATTCCTTTTAAGTGGGGTAGGTTTGTAACATCCCGAAAATTCAATTCTTAAAATCGCTCGCTCAAAAATGTTTTTAAAATCTATTTTGAAAACTAGAAATCATTCGAGCTCTATTTTAATCTCCTTCCAACTCATGTCCACCCCATATATCTCTGCCAGTTCCCTCGTCCAAACATATATCTAGCACACCATAGCGAGAGCACCATCAGCCGTCCCCGACCTCTCTCGCGGGCTCCGCTCGCCCTCACCCGACAGCGCCCGCACGCGCTGGCCCTACCACCGCCGCCGCGGCGCATCCGCGCCCGGACCCCCTCGCCGACCTCGGCTGTTCGTGCGACATCACGCCATGTGGGCCCCACCTTTCCGTCACGTCGTGCACATCGTGGGCCCCACCTCCCATCTTCCTCTCCCTTCTCCACCCACATACAGCCAGCAGCACGAGCACACAAATACACCACGCAAAGTAGTACATGCACAACACCGGAAGACAAAACATTCACTCCGTCGCTGCCGTCCGTGCACGCGCACGTGGCCGACCATCCACTGCCCACATGGCACCGCACGTCGGTAGTCCATCGCTCTGCAGAGCCACACTACCGCACGCCGTGGTGCTCCCAGCGTCAGCCGCACCACACGCGTCGGACATCCTCCGCGTACCAGCTCCGCCGTGGCCATGCCATGGTGTCGAGCCTGCTAGCCGAGGGCCGCCTATAGAAGAGCGCACTGCTGGGCAGCTGTCACATCTCGGCCCAAGGCTTAATAACATTGATAGAATACTCATACCAACAAGTTGCAACTTCTTTTTCAGAAGCTCAATTCCAAGGAACTCCAAAGTTAAGCGTGCTTGGCTTGGAGCAATTTGGGGATAGGTGACCGACCGGGAATTTCTTTCCGGGTGCGCACAAGTAAGGACAAAGTGTGCAGAAAAAACTTGTGTTGGTCTGTGAGGCAGTCTTGATTCTTAGAAAGCTGCCAATTGTAAGTGGGCCCGGGTGGGACGTTACGAATGGTATCGGAGCCAACCCTCGCGGTTTCATGGGCGCGTGGGTGCAGTTGCGCAGGCTTGGTGCACATGGATGGTGTGTGATCCAACATGGCACATGCGCTGGCACTGGACACACGGACATGGCCAAGAGGGGACGTTCCTGACTTGGGATTGACCGACGAGGACATCGGTCTCCTAAGGGGGTGAGGATGTCACACCCCGGCCCAAGGCTCAATAACATTGACAGAATACTCATACCAATAAGTTGCAACTTCTTTTTCGAAGCCCAATTCCAAAGAACTCCAAAGTTAAGCGTGCTTGGCTTAGAGCAATTTGGGGATGGGTGACCGACCGGGAATTTCTTTCCGGGTGCGCATGAGTAAGGACAAAGTGTGCAGAAAAGACTTGTATATTGGTCTGTGAGGGCAGTCTTGATTCTTAGAAAGCTGCCAATTGTAAGTGGGCCCGGGTGGGACGTTACAGCAGCTCCATCACGCGAGCTCGCCGCTGCTCACCTTTCTCCTCTGTTCTTGCGCAAAAGGAGTACACCCTCGTCGATCTCCAATGCCCGGCCACCTCTGCTCGATTCCTTCGACGGTGAGCCTCCCCAGCACCTTCTCTGTCTTCCCCAAGCCACGGCTCTCCTTCCTCTTGATTATGCCGAGCCGCTCCCGAGCTCCAGAGGTCATCAATGGCGGCTCCCCAGGATGCCCAACACCCCTTCCGTTTCCCTCCCCCACCCATGCCATGAAGCACAAAATCGGAATCCCCAATATTTTCTCTAACTCCCCGTGCCCTCAGATTTGGGAGTGGCGGCCAAAATCGCCATCAAGCGAAGTTCCAGCAGCTGTTCATGGCAGACGAGCTGAGGAACTCGAGCACCTGCACCTTTTTCTCTGTCCCTCCTGTCCGTGACCTGTTC
>JAHUYU010001422.1:0-27122 GCA_030439765.1 Tripidium arundinaceum
GGCAGTGCCGCGGTCTATGCAGGTTGATCTATACCGATTGGATCCCTCTTCTCAAACTGCACACATTCATAGCCATTTAGTAACTTCCTTCCATTTGTCTTGGCTCCTTTTGTGTGTCCAAGGCCATCTTTGATGGATGGATGCCTTCTATTCTTGTATTGTGGCCTTTTGGTTCTTCAACATTCTTGCCATTATTTTGTGCTTTTGCATCCATGCACCCACTTGCTATGATTTTGTTGAGCCTTTCAATTTCCTTTCTCATGGTTTCCATATTAGCAAGATTAGTGGCATAAACATTCAAATCAAGATTATAGCAATTTCCTCAACCTTGGCTAGTGGAAGGAGTAGAAGCCTCATTTGCCTTAGAGGGATGTGAGTTGCTATCCCAAGAATGCTATATTGCTCTTCAAGTTTTTTGTGCCTTCCATCTAGGCTACAATATTTTTCCTTGAGAGCATTATGATCTTTCTTTAGATTAGCATGGGCCTCTTGCTCTTTGGCCAAGGCCTTGTGCAAAATGTCTACCTCAATTCTCTCTACCGCAAGAGCCTCCTTGCAAGCAACATAGAGATCCTCTTGCTTAGTAAGAGTATCCTCTCTAGTTGCAAGCTTGGATTGAGTGCTCTCTAATTCTTCCATTAGCTTACTGATGAATAGTTTGGTTTTTCTATCCAAATTTTTAGTTATTTGATCAATCTCTTCATCACTGGATTCATCACTAGAGTAGTCACTAGATTCACTACTAGATTGGTCACTAGGGGGAGAAGATTTAGTTTTGGATTTGGGTATTGCCTTCTCATCCTTTGCCATGAGACAAATTTGAGGGGAGTCATCATCATCGGACATGTTGTTGAAGAGCCTTGGTGTGGAGGATGGTTCGTGAATAGCCACAGTTGCAACCTTCTCATCCTCCTCACTTGAGCTATCCTTCGTTGAATCACATTCTTGTCTAATGTGAACCTCTCCCAAGTACTTTTTCTTTTGTGGCTAGTCTTGTCCTCTTTCTTTGCTTTGTTGAATTTGTTGTCTTTCTTCTCATGACGACAATGTGGAATGAAGTGTTCAGTGCTCCCACAATTGTAGCATGTTCTCTTTTTCTTGTTGGGAAACCTTCTCTTTACTATCTTGTAGCCTTCTTTCTTGAGCCCTTTGTGGAATCTTCTTGTAAAGATAGCAACATATCCAATTTCCTCATATTGCTCACCATCACTTTCATCCTCACTTGATGATGATGTTGTCTCTACCTCTTCCTTGATATTCTTGGGTGCCTTTTGCTTGCTAGTTGAGGCTTTCTTGTTGGACTTGGACTTGATAGTAGAGGGTTGCTTGGTTGATTTATTGGCCTTGAGAGATACATCCTTGATCTTCATGCCATCCAACATTGCTTGCAACTCACCAAGCTTCCTTCTTTCCAATGCTTCTTCTCTTTGTAGATCAAATGTAATAATCCTACCAAGCACATCACTTGGAGTGAATTGCTCAAAACCTCTTTTGTCCCTAATCAATGCCACCACGGTCTCATTCCTTGGTGAGTAGGCCTCTAAAATATCTTGACCACCTTGTGATCATTCATGTGTTCTCCACTGAGGCCTCTAATCTTCCCAACAATAGCCATCAATCTATCAAACATCTCTTGTGGCCTTTCTCTATCCATGTTCATAAACCGGTTGAGCTTTGCCATCAACAAACCAATCTTGGATTGCCTCACTTTTTCAACCCCTTCATGAGAAAGATGCAAAGTGTCCCAAATATCCTTGGCAACCTCCAAACCAATCACCTTGTTGTCTTTCTTCTCATGACGACAATGTGGAATGAAGTGTTCAGTGCTCCCACAATTGTAGCATGTTCTCTTTTTCTTGTTGGGAAACCTTCTCTTTACTATCTTGTAGCCTTCTTTCTTGAGCCCTTTGTGGAATCTTCTTGTAAAGATAGCAACATATCCAATTTCCTCATATTGCTCACCATCACTTTCATCCTCACTTGATGATGATGTTGTCTCTACCTCTTCCTTGATATTCTATGACTAACATTGATTCTAGGGCTCTCATCAATGTGCCCACGGGCAAGTTACCTCATTTCGATGGGACTAACATTGCCAAGTGGATGCACATGATGAAAGCCTATCTTGTAGGTCTTCATTCGGAGCATTGGGAGATAGTGAAGAATGGTGTGAATGAGCTGGTTGATCCTGAAAGCCCAACACCTCTTGAGTACCGCCACATCCACCTCAATGCTCAAGCCAGTAGTGTCTTGCTAAGTGCCTTGAGTGTGGAGAAACACAACAAGGTGATTGGTTTGGAGGTTGCCAAGGATATTTGGGACACTTTGCATCTTTCTCATGAAGGGGTTGAAAAAGTGAGGCAATCCAAGATTGGTTTGTTGATGGCAAAGCTCAACCGGTTTATGAACATGGATAGAGAAAGGCCACAAGAGATGTTTGATAGATTGATGGCTATTGTTGGGAAGATTAGAGGCCTCAGTGGAGAACACATGAATGATCACAAGGTGGTCAAGATATTTTTAGAGGCCTACTCACCAAGGAATGAGACCGTGGTGGCATTGATTAGGGACAAAAGAGGTTTTGAGCAATTCACTCCAAGTGATGTGCTTGGTAGGATTATTACATTTGATCTACAAAGAGAAGAAGCATTGGAAAGAAGGAAGCTTGGTGAGTTGCAAGCAATGTTGGATGGCATGAAGATCAAGGATGTATCTCTCAAGGCCAATAAATCAACCAAGCAACCCTCTACTATCAAGTCCAAGTCCAACAAGAAAGCCTCAACTAGCAAGCAAAAGGCACCCAAGAATATCAAGGAAGAGGTAGAGACAACATCATCATCAAGTGAGGATGAAAGTGATGGTGAGCAATATGAGGAAATTGGATATGTTGCTATCTTTACAAGAAGATTCCACAAAGGGCTCAAGAAAGAAGGCTACAAGATAGTAAAGAGAAGGTTTCCCAACAAGAAAAAGAGAACATGCTACAATTGTGGGAGCACTGAACACTTCATTCCACATTGTCGTCATGAGAAGAAAGACAACAAATTCAACAAAGCAAAGAAAGAGGACAAGACTAGCCACAAAAGAAAAAGTACTTGGGAGAGGTTCACATTAGACAAGAATGTGATTCAACGAAGGATAGCTCAAGTGAGGAGGATGAGAAGGTTGCAACTGTGGCTATTCACGAACCATCCTCCACACCAAGGCTCTTCAACAACATGTCCGATGATGATGACTCCCCTCAAATTTGTCTCATGGCAAAGGATGAGAAGGCAATACCCAAATCCAAAACTAAATCTTCTCCCCCTAGTGACCAATCTAGTAGTGAATCTAGTGACTACTCTAGTGATGAATCCAGTGATGAAGAGATTGATCAAATAACTAAAAATTTGGATAGAAAAACCAAACTATTCATCAGTAAGCTAATGGAAGAATTAGAGAGCACTCAATCCAAGCTTGCAACTAGAGAGGATACTCTTACTAAGCAAGAGGATCTCTATGTTGCTTGCAAGGAGGCTCTTGCGGTAGAGAGAATTGAGGTAGACATTTTGCACAAGGCCTTGGCCAAAGAGCAAGAGGCCCATGCTAATCTAAAGAAAGATCATAATGCTCTCAAGGAAAAATATTGTAGCCTAGATGGAAGGCACAAAAAACTTGAAGAGCAATATAGCATTCTTTGGGATAGCAACTCACATCCCTCTAAGGCAAATGAGGCTTCTACTCCTTCCACTAGCCAAGGTTGAGGAAATTGCTATAATCTTGATTTGAATGTTTATGCCACTAATCTTGCTAATATGGAAACCATGAGAAAGGAAATTGAAAGGCTCAACAAAATCATAGCAAGTGGGTGCATGGATGCAAAAGCACAAAATAATGGCAAGAATGTTGAAGAACCAAAAAGGCCACAATACAAGAATAGAAGGCATCCATCCATCAAAGATGGCCTTGGACACACAAAAGGAGCCAAGACAAATGGAAGGAAGTTACTAAATGGCTATGAATGTGTGCAGTTTGAGAAGAGGGATCCAATCGGTATAGATCAACCTGCATAGACCGTGGCAGTGCCGCGCAGGATCGCGGCAGTGCCGCACCTCACAGAAAGAGGAAGGACACCGTGAAGGTCCCTGATCAGGCTCAACATAAGAAGGAGGTACCCAGGCAAAAGCAAGTTGTCAAGAAACAACAAGAATCTATTTAGGCAACCAAAAACAAGTATGCATTTCAACCCAAGGCCCATGCACCCTGAGATAGCTTATCATCTTGCTATGTGTTGAAGCGCAACAACCTTGGTAAAGTTATTGCCCCGTATGTTGGTAATGAGACCAACATATATGTGAAGAAAACAATTTGGGTTCCTAAGATATTGGTGACTAACATGCAAGGCCCCAGTTCTACTTGGACACCTAAATTTAGGAACTAAACTTGTTTTGTAAGCATATTCCTCCGATGGATTAAGTTGGGTGCTTGATAGCGGATGTACAAATCATATGACCAAAGAAAGGAGTATGTTCTCATCATATTCCCCTATGCATCATTCAAATGAGAACATTGTCTTTGGAGACAACTCAAAAGGGGATGTCATCGGTCTTGGTAAAATTGCTATAACTCTTGAGCATTCAATTACTAATGTTTTACATGTTGATTCGTTGAGTTACAATTTGTTGTCCGTTTCACAATTGTGTGAGATGGGTTACAATTGTCTCTTTACGGATAAGGGTGTCACCATCTATAGAAGCAAGGATTCCTCTATTGCTTTTACGGGTCGCTTGAAGGGCAAACTTTCCTTAGTTGATTTCAATAAAAGTGAAGTAAAGTTTGAGACCTGTATAGTGGAAAAATCTAGGATGAGTTGGTTATGGCATCATCGACTAGCCCATGTTGGGATGAGGAACTTGGCCAAACTTCTAAAAGATAAGCACATCCTTGGGCTAACAAATGTTCATTTTAAGAAAGATAGGGGGTGTAGCGCATGCCAAGCCAGAAAACAAGTAGGAGTACCTCACCCACCAAAGAGCATTGTCCCCACCAAGCAACCATTAGAGCTAATACACATGGATCTCTTTGGACCAATCTCCTACCTTAACATCGCTGGTAACAAACATGGTCTTGTTATTGTTGATGACTATTCTTGTTTTACTTGGGTGTTCTTTGTGCATGACAAGAGTGAAGTGCAAGGAAAAGTGAAGATTTTTATTAGAAGAGCACAAAAGAAATTCGAATTTCCAATCAAGAAAGTGAGAAGTGATAATGGCTCTGAATTCTGGAACACTTATGTGGAGGAGTTCCTTGATGAGGAGGGCATCAAGCATGAGTTCTCAACTCCATACACCCCTCAACAAAATGGTGTGGTAGAGAGAAAGAACGGACGCTCATTGACATGGCAAGAACAATGCTAGATGAGTACAAGACTTCGGATCTCTTTTGGGCCAAAGCTGTCAACACCACATGCCATGATATCAACCGACTCTACCTACACAAGATCTTGAAGAAGACTTCGTATGAGCTTCTAATTGGTAACAAGCCAAAGGTGTCATACTTTAGAGTATTTGGATGCAAGTGTTTCATACTTAATAGGAAACCCAAATCCTCTAAGTTTGCACCTAAAGTTGATGAGGGCTTTCTTCTTAGTTATGGATCAAACGAGCATGCCTACCGTGTTTTCGATAAGACCTCCGAGAAGGTGGAAATAGCGGTAGATGTGGCGTTTGATGAATCTAATGGCTCTCAAGTAGAGCAAGTTGACTCAAGTGTTATAGAAAATGAGGAGCCCACCTTGTGAGGCAATCAAGCAGCTAGCTATTGGTGATATTAGACCACAAAAAGTCCAAGCTACAATGAGGAAGGCCCTCAAGTCACTGCTGCTCCACAACAGGCTGAAGCAGTGGATGCAGCAATGCCACGAAGTGGCAGTGCCGCACCTCAGTAGAGTGCTGAAGCAGAGACCAGTCCAATCCGTGGACAAAACCTATAACTAATATTTGAGCAAGATGAAGAAGCAGGACCAGTAGACCAGCAAGACATTATTGATCACCCAAGACTAAGGCAAACTATACAACAGGACCATCTCGTTGACAATATCCTTGAGAGTCTTTGAAAGGGGGTAACAACTCATTCACATTTAGCAAATTTTTGTCAATTTTACTCGTTTGTTTCCTCTTTGAAGTCTCTTAAGATAGATCAAGCATTTGGTGATCCGGATTGGGTGATGGCCATGCAAGAAGAGCTCAACAACTTTGAAAGAAATCAAGTATGGTCCTTGGTGGATAGACCCAAGAGCAATGTCATTGGAACAAAGTGGGTCTTCTGGAACAAGCAAGATAAGAATGATGTGGTGACAAGGAACAAGGCAAGATTGGTTGTTCAAGGTTTCACTCAAGTAGAGGGCTTGGACTTTGAAGAAACATATGCACCGGTTGCAAGACTTGAAGCAATCCGTATGCTTCTAGCCTATGCCGCCCATCACAACTTGAAGCTATATCAAATGGACGTGAAGAGTGCATTTCTCAATGGCCCTAACCAAGAGCTAGTATATGTTGAGCAGCCATCGGGCTTTGAAGATCCCAAGTTACCAACCACGTCTACAAGCTCCATAAGGCGCTCTACGGGCTTAAAGCAAGCACCAAGAGTATGGTATGAATGCCTTAACGGATTCTTGCTTAAACTTTGAAATAGGCAAAGTCAATGCTACCCTTTTCACTCACAAAGTTAATGGAGATATTTTTGTGTGCCAAATATATGTCGAGAACATAATATTTGGTAGTACTAATCATTCTTTTTGTGAGGAATTTAGTAGGATCATGACCAAGAGATTTGAGATGTCAATGATGAGTGAATTGAAGTTCTTCCTTGGATTTCAAATCAACCAATTGCAGGAAGGGACTTTTATTAGCCAAACGAAGTACACCCATGATATGCTCGAGAAGTTTGACATGGCAAATGAAAAGCCCATCAAGACTCCCATGCCAACTAATGGACATCTTGATCTCAATGAGGAAGGGAAAGCTATCGACCAAAAGGTATATCGTTCCATGATCGGCTCTCTACTCTATTTGTGCACGTCTAGGCCGATATTATGCTTAGTGTGTGCATGTGTGCTAAATTTCAGGCTAACTCGAAGGAGTGCCACATAGTGGCTGTTAAGAGAATCTTAAGATATTTAGTGCACACACCTAACCTTGGCTTTTGGTATCCTAAAGATTCCAAGGTCGATCTACTTGGGTCTTCAGATTCCAATTATGCCGGTTGCAAAGTAGATCGAAAAAGCACTTTGGAGACATGTCAATTCCTTGGATGGTCCCTAGTGTCTTGGAGCTCTAAAAAGCAAAATTGTGTAGCCCTTTCCACCGCTGAGGCCGAGTATGTTGCAGCCGCCGAATGTTGCGCTCAACTACTTTCGATGAGGCAAACCCTTTACGATTTCGGATGTCGCTTTACCAAAATCCCACTCTTGTGTGACAATGAAAGTGTCATAAAGCTTACAAACAATTTCGTAAACCACTCAAGAACCAAACACATAGACATCCGACGTCACTTCTTGAGAGACCACGAAATTAAAGAAGATATCAAAATTCGCCATGTGAGCACTGAAAAGCAACTAGCGAACATTTTCACTAAGCCTCTCGACGAGTTAAGGTTTTATGGTTTGTGTAGTGAACTAAATATACTTGACTCTTGTAACGTGGTTTAAAATGTTGCACATCTTTGTTTAATTAGCTAGTATCTCTGCATCTAAAAAATTACCAGTGTTATCATCGGATGGATCGCTCCGCTCGCCTGTGTTCGCCCCCGCCCGGCCACCCCGCTTGCCCCATGCATCCAAACCGAAAAAAGAAAGAAATCGAATCAGAAAAAATCGGATCGGAGAAAGTAAGCGGTATCGCCCTCACACGCATGAAAACCGCGTGCTCACGCGCATCTACATGCAAACCGTGCAACCTAGGTGGGCCCACGTGCAAGTGGGATAGCTTCTCGAAGCGCGTGTGTGGGGGAATCCTCAGGTATTTACGTACGTGTGTATCTGGTGGCATTTTTTTTGTCCCCTCCGGCTAATCGATGCCGCAAAAAATAATAATTAACAAAGTAATAAAATGTTGATGGATGGAAAGAATTGGATTAAAAAAGAAGGGCATATTTGGATTGTACCATGACAAAGATGTCTCGTCTAGCTAGACAACGATCTTAGAAGTCCATTTTTTATGGTCTAAAGTCAGATGGGATTGCTTAGCCCAGGCAAGTTGGCCAGGCCACCAACCAAAAATGCCTGGAATACTCGGCCTGGTCAGTGAAGCTTGTTGCGGCTACAGCTGAACAACTCTAAATAAAATTTACAATATGCACAGGCACAAGAACTACAACAACAACAGAAAGCAACTGCATCAAGCTGTACCAAACGGGTTGGCTTAGATTCATGGACAGATCTAAATACGACGAGAGAGCTTACATTTGTGGATGGACTGTACATTGGAGTATGTAGACTGTTGTTGTGTGCGCCTAATGGAATACATTGTTTCTAAAATTTATGAGTAATGAAATAATTTACTCATAATACAAATCATTCTTTCGACCTTCGATCACCTCAATATTTGCACCTCTTCATTTCTTCAATAACTATAGTCCCACGAAAATGAACACTCAAATAGAGCATCGGAAACCGAAGGTCCCATTGATAAATAAAGAAAGAGCAAAGGAAAAATAGAGAAGACCTGAATATATTTAAAACAGTTTAGAGTTCCTAATACAAAATCGTTTATGAACTTTTTATTATTTCTAAAAATGATCAAGTCTATTGTTTTAGGTGTAGAAAAAAAGTTGTGGCTCCCGTGCAACAGGCATATATCTAGTCTAGGCAAAAGGTTTGCAAAATATTCCTATTGTGTTTCAAAATGTTTTATCAAATGGAACTTGCATGCTATGGTCATTGCTTGTACTGATTATTTGTTACTGACCACAGTATGACAAGAGTATATGTCTATGTCCTAATATGTAGAGTTTAGAGAGTAGTTAAATCTTTGTAGTTATGCGGGATGTGGCAGTGCCACATTTTGAAAATCAAATGGATTTTCACTGCACAACGGTTACTGTGGGGCCCACTTTTCCTTTAACCCTACGAGCCCACATTAACTCCCTTATCTCTCTCTTTCTCTCTCGTCCCGCTCCTCTATCTCTCTCTCTCTCTCTCTCTCTCTCTCTCTCTCTCCCTCTCTCTCTCTTGTTTCACCTGACGCCGGCGCCGCTCTCTCCTCCCTCGCGCCCGCGCCAATCGACCACGACAGCACCACACCCTGGCATTGCCGCATCGTCCGCCGGCTGCCTCTGCCCTCACCGGCGAGCGAAAGTCCCCTTGGACCGAGCCCTCTCCTCCTTCCTCTCTGTTTCAAGGTAAAAATCGATTTCAAACCCAAACCATCCCCGATCTATGCAATGTGTCTCAATCCATGGGTAGAACTTGTATATCTGTGCCTGTGAAATGGCTTAGAAGCTTGGGAAATTGGAAAGAATCAATAGGTTCAGAGATTCATGGATTGAACCCCACTGTGACTGACGCGGCAATGTCGCACCAGCCACAGTGGGTTTCAAACTTTGACTCTTCCTTCCTATCTTTTCTATACATTGTCACTTGCTTCTACTTTCTATAGAACAAGCTCTTATATGTTCTACCATCCTTTTGCATAGATGTCTTTCGAGGATGAGCCAGTCGAGAAGAGGACCAAGAGGTCCCATGATCCAGATGTGGCAAGGAGGAAGTAGCCATCTCGTCGAGGTGGTGCAGCAGGCGGCAGCAGAGGTGCAGCTAGCAGTGCAGGGCCAGACAGTGGCCAAGCTGGAGATAGTGGAAGTGCCGCAGGAGCCAAGGGGAGCACAGATGAGCAGATTCGTGAGGAGATGGAGTTGGAGATGGCGGACTTGTCATTCATGCCAACACATGCCCTGCCACTCCATCTTAGTTGACACAGTTCGATAGCTCCTATCTTGTGGCATATCTAGAGGAGGTGACCAGCAGGCAGCCACAGGGTACAAGGGCAAGGAGGATCACTAGCTATGCAAACCAGAGTCAGACAGTCAAGTAGCAGAGGGGCACCAATCCCTATTTGGTGCACAAGGACATGGAGTTGACTATCGCTTCTTTAATGAGTTTCATTCTGACTTCTACACTAGTGTGATTCTCAGAGGCAAGGGCTCCAAGATTGTAAAAGTGAAGTTCGTGGATTGGGAGCACCTGACGGCCAAGAGCGATCTAGAGTTTGATAGGGCGATAGCCATATGTGAGCAACACAGGCTCAGTGACTTGATGGGGTTTCGGTATGACTGGAACACAGAGGTGTTGGCTCAGTTCCACTCCACCTTTTACTGTGACATAGTGGCTGATGAGCTCCATTGGATGACAAAGAGTAGGCACTACAAGGTGAACTTCATGACCTTCACTTGCATTCTTGGTCTTGGAGAGGGTGTCGGGGATCTTATAGAGATCCACGATGAGGCCAGGATGGAGATAAATGACACCACCTTTATGTATGTGGACAGGCGGTCAGTAGATGGGAAGGTCAAGGGGTTGAAGTGTTTCTTCTACATCCTGAACAACCTATTTAGGACATCTATCAACCCTAAGGATGGAGCAGCTTCAGATCTGAATGGGTATGCTAGGAACCTACTTCGTTGGATGGCTCCAGGTGGTTCTCCTTTCTCCTTGTCACACCTTATGTGGATGGAGCTACAGGTGGTAGCTGAGGATGCACGCAAGGGGCTGCCCTATGCCCCTTACGTGATGTTTATGATAGAGAGAGTCACCAGCTACAGATTCAACAAGGACGGGATCCACGAGCCATATAGAGGTGATAAGACCCATCATAGCAGTGTCGGAGAGATAGTCAGTTCGTCTCGTGGGGGAGTAGCAGCAGTTGTTGTAGGACAACCAGAGTCCTCCCGCTCTTCTTTCTACCAAAAAAAGAAGAGAAAGCTCTCTAGGATCCTTAAG
Source organism: Tripidium arundinaceum (assembly GCA_030439765.1). Taxonomy (NCBI): domain Eukaryota; kingdom Viridiplantae; phylum Streptophyta; class Magnoliopsida; order Poales; family Poaceae; genus Tripidium; species Tripidium arundinaceum. Next base: position 10,973 of record JAHUYU010001422.1, read on the forward strand.
GTGTTCTTCTTCATGTGCTCGTGTGCAGCTATGACAACGTATGAGGCTCGTTTGGAGGTGAAAGGAGCTTCTTGCTCACGCTGGGCTAACTTCACTAGAGGCTCCTCATGCCCTATCGGAGTTCAGTGACCTATCCAGCTTGGGCAGCGAGGACGAGGAGATCGAGGAGGAGTTCACTGGCCCGATGACTCATGCCTCGACGCACTTCACCAACACGACTCACCCCAGGGCAGGGCGGTGGTCTCCGATGATGAGGACGAGGACGACAACGGTGATGACGATGGAGATGGTGGAGACGACGATGACGACGAGGAGTGAGGTTCCGTACTTCTTTCTCTCTTATCTTTCTCTCTTTTTGGTGCTTGTTGCCAAAGGAGGAGAAATTGAGGATTGAAAGGGGTACAACTTTTTTGGTTCGTCGCCATGGAGGAGGATCAGTAGCTACATGTGCCATATCAACTAGTTTTAGTAGTGTGAGAGTTGAGAGAGACGTTCTCAAACTCTATTTTTGTATACATGCTACCTTTATGTCTCTATGTGTGATGGATATGGACATGTACTATTTTGAGTGATAATCTAACTTGTCGATCTATTGCTTTATTATTAGTTTAATTCCTGCGTAGATCTATATGTGGTGCTTGGTTTATTCTTGCTGCAAGTCAGAGCTGCGGCAGTGCCGCACATGACTTGTTCAGTTTTCCTTTTTTAGTGCATAACTGTCATTTGCATCACGATCGTATACATGACACAGTGTGCAGCACCCCACAGGAGCATGGATATAGGGGAGCCCCATTCACTTAATTCATATGTGAATTTTGGTTTCTTATGTCAATTTGAGAATTCAAATCTCTATTCACATATTTAGGGGGAGTTCCTATACCCATGACTCAAAAATCTTAGTTTATATTTCAATCCTTTTGTAAGCTCTAATTGTGTTGTCATCAATTACCAAAAAGGGGGAGATTGTAAGTGCAATCAAGCCCTAACTGTGGGTTTTGGTGATGATGACCACATGATTAGGTAACTAATAAGATTTATCAAGATGAAAAGGAGGTAAAATGAGTATGAAGATAAGACATGCAATGGTGTAACTCCCAAATACAAAGGACATGGTGATGGACTTAAAAGTCGTTTAAAATTTTTTATTATTTCAAAATTGAGAATAGAAAAAGCCATACTATTAAGGGGGATACAATGCACAAGATTCAACGTGCAAACAAGTGCTCATATACCTACCAAATACATCCTCAAATCAAGCCAAGCCAGCAGAGTACCAAATTCCTAACGCTTGCTGTTCTGGCTAGCGCGGCACTGTCGCGCAGGGTGCGGTACTGCCGCAGTGCGGCACTGCTGTGACTTATCAGACCATTGGATTGAGGTGAGGCATTTATACCTCTTCTTCTCTCCCCTGACGGTCATCTCGACCATTCCCTATGCTCAGCGACCAAAAAGCTCTCTTCCCCTCTCTCACTCCATTGGAGGTCCTCAAGCTTCTCCTTTTGATTCTCTTGCAATCCTTTGAGAGATTGAGCCTCCAAACTCGATTAGAGAACTCACCAAACTATTATTTAACTCCTAGAGCACTTGGTTCGCGTTCATTCTGGTGGATTGTGTTTGTTACTCTTGGAGCAAGGCTCCTAGCCGGCTAGGTATCGCCCGTTGAAACTTTCAGCTTGTGTGGCAGCTCTGGGACGTTTGTAATCACCCTCTACAACTAGTAAGAACCTCTTAATCAAGAGACTTGCTCTCTTGACTTGAGAAAGAGGATAGGGTTTGCGAAACCCAAGCCTTTGTGGCTTCCTCAACAACGTGGAGGTAGGCAAGCCGTAGTGGTGAGCTGAACCACGGGATGAATTCCTTGTCTCTTGTGTTCTTGCAATTTGTATTGTGCTCTACTTGTTTGTTAGTGATTTTAGGGTTTGGTCCTGATCTACTTGTGCGTAAGCTTCCAACATCAAACAAGTGGTGAAATAGGCTCAACACTACCCTAAAAACTTTAGTAAATTACTCGATCTAATTTCCCTTGGGTAGATTTTGAATTGTGCACTAGAGCTTGTCTAACCACGCGGCACCACCGAAGTTGCACCTGACAGTGCCGCAACACAGCAGTGTCGTGTGAAAGAGTGGCAGTGCTGCGCACCTACTGACAGTGTATTTGAGTTTGATTTTAAACATGCCTATTCACCCCCTCTCTAGGCGTAGCAGGATTCTTTACAAGTACCTGGGCTCTTCAATGGCTTTTGTGGCGCACACCCACTCCCAAGGCGTCCAAGGAGACACTAGTTGTGGAGGCCCCAAAACCACCTATACCAGTGGCCGCCCACCTGGTGTCAGCATAGCTGATGGGGCGAGGCTGTCGAGGCGAGGTCACCGGCCCAACCGCCATGAGCAATAACGCTAGCAGTCGAATCTTGGGTCGCTATCGTACGTTCTGTTCACCTGGTTGGTCAAAGTGGCAAAGAGGTACAGGTGAGAGGCCGGCTAGAGCAAAAGATAAGTGGAGGGTATTCTTGTCCTTTCATGTGGGTTTCTTTTCTTTTTTCTTTTTTATGATTTAATCCAGCCACACTTAACATTGTTACAAAATAGGGGTAAACAAATGCTTGAATTCAAAATCACGAGGGCAAAATAGTAAAGTTAAAAAAGTTAGGAGTAAAATCACCATTCCACTCTAGAGTAAGGGCAGAAACACCAAATTTCCTTATGATTATAATCAATAAAATTTAAATAAATCAGTTGAAAACGATTAATATTGAACACGTTGTTGAAGGAAACTTAATTTTTATTTAAAACTAACTAATAGACCTAAAACCCATCAACTATACATTAGTCATGACATTGTCCAAAGAAACCTACATCAAGTCATGGCCAACAAAAACCAATTAATTAATTTTGAAACCAACTAATATTCAACCCATTGTTCATGCACTTAATCATCTTTTGAAAACAACAAAATATGGATCGATGTTGAGCAAAAAAAATATAATTCTAATTCTAGATCTAGATCCATTTAATAACTAATTAATATACCAAAAAAGTCAAGACATGGCCACTAAATAAGGGTAAAATCTTATTCCCCTACTAAATTGAACCTAGACCTTTAAAGATTTAGCCTATTTTATATTCTTTTAAATCAATATGAATCCTAATATTCATAATAAATGCTCCATCGGGCCGGTCTCACTAATCTAGCAGCCTGGGAATCCCAACCGCCTCTATAAATGGGGGCAATTTTCACAAGCGGTGGGTTTCCTCCTTGGGATAGAAACTGTATCCTGAGGAAAAAGCAAGGAGGGTCTTGGGCAACTTTCCAAAATTAACAAACTTAAAGGAGAAGGTTTTTCTTTTGATTCCTTTGAAGGAGACTCTTGAAGGTAAGTAAATGCTATTCCTAACATCTTTTCGAAGGTTTAGTGGTAGATTACTTGCTCAATTATTGGGTTTTTATTTTCTCTCTCTTTTATGGCGATTGAGGCATTTATGAACGAAATTAGGCCAAATCTTTAAAGGTCTAGGTTCAATTTAGTAGGGGAATAAGATTTTACCCTTATTTAGTGGCCATGTCTTGACTTTTTTGGTATATTAATTAGTTATTAAATGGATCTAGATCTAGAATTAGAATTATATTTTTTTTGCTCAACATCGATCCATATTTTGTTGTTTTCAAAAGATGATTAAGTGCATGAACAATGGGTTGAATATTAGTTGGTTTCAAAATTAATTAATTGGTTTTTGTTGGCCATGACTTGATGTAGGTTTCTTTGGACAATGTCATGACTAATGTATAGTTGATGGGTTTTAGGTCTATTAGTTAGTTTTAAATAAAAATTAAGTTTCCTTCAACAACGTGTTCAATATTAATCGTTTTCAACTGATTTATTTAAATTTTATTGATTATAATCATAAGGAAATTTGGTGTTTCTGCCCTTACTCTAGAGTGGAATGGTGATTTTACTCCTAACTTTTTTAACTTTACTATTTTGCCCTCGTGATTTTGAATTCAAGCATTTGTTTACCCCTATTTTGTAACAATGTTAAGTGTGGCTGGATTAAATCATAAAAAAGAAAAAAGAAAAGAAACCCACATGAAAGGACAAGAATACCCTCCACTTATCTTTTGCTCTAGCCGGCCTCTCACCTGTACCTCTTTGCCACTTTGACCAACCAGGTGAACAGAACGTACGATAGCGACCCAAGATTCGACTGCTAGCGTTATTGCTCATGGCGGTTGGGCCGGTGACCTCGCCTCGACAGCCTCGCCCCATCAGCTATGCTGACACCAGGTGGGCGGCCACTGGTATAGGTGGTTTTGGGGCCTCCACAACTAGTGTCTCCTTGGACGCCTTGGGAGTGGGTGTGCGCCACAAAAGCCATTGAAGAGCCCAGGTACTTGTAAAGAATCCTGCTACGCCTAGAGAGGGGGTGAATAGGCATGTTTAAAATCAAACTCAAATACACTGTCAGTAGGTGCGCAGCACTGCCACTCTTTCACACGACACTGCTGTGTTGCGGCACTGTCAGGTGCAACTTCGGTGGTGCCGCGTGGTTAGACAAGCTCTAGTGCACAATTCAAAATCTACCCAAGGGAAATTAGATCGAGTAATTTACTAAAGTTTTTAGGGTAGTGTTGAGCCTATTTCACCACTTGTTTGATGTTGGAAGCTTACGCACAAGTAGATCAGGACCAAACCCTAAAATCACTAACAAACAAGTAGAGCACAATACAAATTGCAAGAACACAAGAGACAAGGAATTCATCCCGTGGTTCAGCTCACCACTACGGCTTGCCTACCTCCACGTTGTTGAGGAAGCCACAAAGGCTTGGGTTTCGCAAACCCTATCCTCTTTCTCAAGTCAAGAGAGCAAGTCTCTTGATTAAGAGGTTCTTACTAGTTGTAGAGGGTGATTACAAACGTCCCAGAGCTGCCACACAAGCTGAAAGTTTCAACGGGCGATACCTAGCCGGCTAGGAGCCTTGCTCCAAGAGTAACAAACACAATCCACCAGAATGAACGCGAACCAAGTGCTCTAGGAGTTAAATAATAGTTTGGTGAGTTCTCTAATCGAGTTTGGAGGCTCAATCTCTCAAAGGATTGCAAGAGAATCAAAAGGAGAAGCTTGAGGACCTCCAATGGAGTGAGAGAGGGGAAGAGAGCTTTTTGGTCGCTGAGCATAGGGAATGGTCGAGATGACCGTCAGGGGAGAGAAGAAGAGGTATAAATGCCTCACCTCAATCCAATGGTCTGATAAGTCACAGCAGTGCCGCACTGCGGCAGTACCGCACCCTGCGCGACAGTGCCGCGCTAGCCAGAACAGCAAGCGTTAGGAATTTGGTACTCTGCTGGCTTGGCTTGATTTGAGGATGTATTTGGTAGGTATATGAGCACTTGTTTGCACGTTGAATCTTGTGCATTGTATCCCCCTTAATAGTATGGCTTTTTCTATTCTCAATTTTGAAATAATAAAAAATTTTAAACGACTTTTAAGTCCATCACCATGTCCTTTGTATTTGGGAGTTACACCATTGCATGTCTTATCTTCATACTCATTTTACCTCCTTTTCATCTTGATAAATCTTATTAGTTACCTAATCATGTGGTCATCATCACCAAAACCCACAGTTAGGGCTTGATTGCACTTACAATCTCCCCCTTTTTGGTAATTGATGACAACACAATTAGAGCTTACAAAAGGATTGAAATATAAACTAAGATTTTTGAGTCATGGGTATAGGAACTCCCCCTAAATATGTGAATAGAGATTTGAATTCTCAAATTGACATAAGAAACCAAAATTCACATATGAATTAAGTGAATGGGGCTCCCCTATATCCATGCTCCTGTGGGGTGCTGCACACTGTGTCATGTATACGATCGTGATGCAAATGACAGTTATGCACTAAAAAAGGAAAACTGAACAAGTCATGTGCGGCACTGCCGCAGCTCTGACTTGCAGCAAGAATAAACCAAGCACCACATATAGATCTACGCAGGAATTAAACTAATAATAAAGCAATAGATCGACAAGTTAGATTATCACTCAAAATAGTACATGTCCATATCCATCACACATAGAGACATAAAGGTAGCATGTATACAAAAATAGAGTTTGAGAACGTCTCTCTCAACTCTCACACTACTAAAACTAGTTGATATGGCACATGTAGCTACTGATCCTCCTCCATGGCGACGAACCAAAAAAGTTGTACCCCTTTCAATCCTCAATTTCTCCTCCTTTGGCAACAAGCACCAAAAAGAGAGAAAGATAAGAGAGAAAGAAGTACGGAACCTCACTCCTCGTCGTCATCGTCGTCTCCACCATCTCCATCGTCATCACCGTTGTCGTCCTCGTCCTCATCATCGGAGACCACCGCCCTGCCCTGGGGTGAGTCGTGTTGGTGAAGTGCGTCGAGGCATGAGTCATCGGGCCAGTGAACTCCTCCTCGATCTCCTCGTCCTCGCTGCCCAAGCTGGATAGGTCACTGAACTCCGATAGGGCATGAGGAGCCTCTAGTGAAGTTAGCCCAGCGTGAGCAAGAAGCTCCTTTCACCTCCAAACGAGCCTCATACGTTGTCATAGCTGCACACGAGCACATGAAGAAGAACACCTTAAGGATCCTAGAGAGCTTTCTCTTCTTTTTTTGGTAGAAAGAAGAGCGGGAGGACTCTGGCTGTCCTACAACAACTGCTGCTACTTCCCCACGAGACGAACTGACTATCTCTCCGACACTGCTATGATGGGTCTTATCACCTCTATATGGCTCGTGGATCCCGTCCTTGTTGAATCTGTAGCTGGTGACTCTCTCTATCATAAACATCACGTAAGGGGCATAGGGCAGCCCCTTGCGTGCATCCTCAGCTACCACCTGTAGCTCCATCCACATAAGGTGTGACAAGGAGAAAGGAGAACCACCTGGAGCCATCCAACGAAGTAGGTTCCTAGCATACCCATTCAGATCTGAAGCTGCTCCATCCTTAGGGTTGATAGATGTCCTAAATAGGTTGTTCAGGATGTAGAAGAAACACTTCAACCCCTTGACCTTCCCATCTACTGACCGCCTGTCCACATACATAAAGGTGGTGTCATTTATCTCCATCCTGGCCTCATCGTGGATCTCTATAAGATCCCCGACACCCTCTCCAAGACCAAGAATGCAAGTGAAGGTCATGAAGTTCACCTTGTAGTGCCTACTCTTTGTCATCCAATGGAGCTCATCAGCCACTATGTCACAGTAAAAGGTGGAGTGGAGGGTATTCTTGTCCTTTCATGTGGGTTTCTTTTCTTTTTTCTTTTTTATGATTTAATCCAGCCACACTTAACATTGTTACAAAATAGGGGTAAACAAATGCTTGAATTCAAAATCACGAGGGCAAAATAGTAAAGTTAAAAAAGTTAGGAGTAAAATCACCATTCCACTCTAGAGTAAGGGCAGAAACACCAAATTTCCTTATGATTATAATCAATAAAATTTAAATAAATCAGTTGAAAACGATTAATATTGAACACGTTGTTGAAGGAAACTTAATTTTTATTTAAAACTAACTAATAGACCTAAAACCCATCAACTATACATTAGTCATGACATTGTCCAAAGAAACCTACATCAAGTCATGGCCAACAAAAACCAATTAATTAATTTTGAAACCAACTAATATTCAACCCATTGTTCATGCACTTAATCATCTTTTGAAAACAACAAAATATGGATCGATGTTGAGCAAAAAAAATATAATTCTAATTCTAGATCTAGATCCATTTAATAACTAATTAATATACCAAAAAAGTCAAGACATGGCCACTAAATAAGGGTAAAATCTTATTCCCCTACTAAATTGAACCTAGACCTTTAAAGATTTGGCCTAATTTCGTTCATAAATGCCTCAATCGCCATAAAAGAGAGAGAAAATAAAAACCCACATGAAAGGACAAGAATACCCTCCACTCCACCTTTTACTGTGACATAGTGGCTGATGAGCTCCATTGGATGACAAAGAGTAGGCACTACAAGGTGAACTTCATGACCTTCACTTGCATTCTTGGTCTTGGAGAGGGTGTCGGGGATCTTATAGAGATCCACGATGAGGCCAGGATGGAGATAAATGACACCACCTTTATGTATGTGGACAGGCGGTCAGTAGATGGGAAGGTCAAGGGGTTGAAGTGTTTCTTCTACATCCTGAACAACCTATTTAGGACATCTATCAACCCTAAGGATGGAGCAGCTTCAGATCTGAATGGGTATGCTAGGAACCTACTTCGTTGGATGGCTCCAGGTGGTTCTCCTTTCTCCTTGTCACACCTTATGTGGATGGAGCTACAGGTGGTAGCTGAGGATGCACGCAAGGGGCTGCCCTATGCCCCTTACGTGATGTTTATGATAGAGAGAGTCACCAGCTACAGATTCAACAAGGACGGGATCCACGAGCCATATAGAGGTGATAAGACCCATCATAGCAGTGTCGGAGAGATAGTCAGTTCGTCTCGTGGGGAAGTAGCAGCAGTTGTTGTAGGACAGCCAGAGTCCTCCCGCTCTTCTTTCTACCAAAAAAAGAAGAGAAAGCTCTCTAGGATCCTTAAGGTGTTCTTCTTCATGTGCTCGTGTGCAGCTATGACAACGTATGAGGCTCGTTTGGAGGTGAAAGGAGCTTCTTGCTCACGCTGGGCTAACTTCACTAGAGGCTCCTCATGCCCTATCGGAGTTCAGTGACCTATCCAGCTTGGGCAGCGAGGACGAGGAGATCGAGGAGGAGTTCACTGGCCCGATGACTCATGCCTCGACGCACTTCACCAACACGACTCACCCCAGGGCAGGGCGGTGGTCTCCGATGATGAGGACGAGGACGACAACGGTGATGACGATGGAGATGGTGGAGACGACGATGACGACGAGGAGTGAGGTTCCGTACTTCTTTCTCTCTTATCTTTCTCTCTTTTTGGTGCTTGTTGCCAAAGGAGGAGAAATTGAGGATTGAAAGGGGTACAACTTTTTTGGTTCGTCGCCATGGAGGAGGATCAGTAGCTACATGTGCCATATCAACTAGTTTTAGTAGTGTGAGAGTTGAGAGAGACGTTCTCAAACTCTATTTTTGTATACATGCTACCTTTATGTCTCTATGTGTGATGGATATGGACATGTACTATTTTGAGTGATAATCTAACTTGTCGATCTATTGCTTTATTATTAGTTTAATTCCTGCGTAGATCTATATGTGGTGCTTGGTTTATTCTTGCTGCAAGTCAGAGCTGCGGCAGTGCCGCACATGACTTGTTCAGTTTTCCTTTTTTAGTGCATAACTGTCATTTGCATCACGATCGTATACATGACACAGTGTGCAGCACCCCACAGGAGCATGGATATAGGGGAGCCCCATTCACTTAATTCATATGTGAATTTTGGTTTCTTATGTCAATTTGAGAATTCAAATCTCTATTCACATATTTAGGGGGAGTTCCTATACCCATGACTCAAAAATCTTAGTTTATATTTCAATCCTTTTGTAAGCTCTAATTGTGTTGTCATCAATTACCAAAAAGGGGGAGATTGTAAGTGCAATCAAGCCCTAACTGTGGGTTTTGGTGATGATGACCACATGATTAGGTAACTAATAAGATTTATCAAGATGAAAAGGAGGTAAAATGAGTATGAAGATAAGACATGCAATGGTGTAACTCCCAAATACAAAGGACATGGTGATGGACTTAAAAGTCGTTTAAAATTTTTTATTATTTCAAAATTGAGAATAGAAAAAGCCATACTATTAAGGGGGATACAATGCACAAGATTCAACGTGCAAACAAGTGCTCATATACCTACCAAATACATCCTCAAATCAAGCCAAGCCAGCAGAGTACCAAATTCCTAACGCTTGCTGTTCTGGCTAGCGCGGCACTGTCGCGCAGGGTGCGGGTACTGCCGCAGTGCGGCACTGCTGTGACTTATCAGACCATTGGATTGAGGTGAGGCATTTATACCTCTTCTTCTCTCCCCTGACGGTCATCTCGACCATTCCCTATGCTCAGCGACCAAAAAGCTCTCTTCCCCTCTCTCACTCCATTGGAGGTCCTCAAGCTTCTCCTTTTGATTCTCTTGCAATCCTTTGAGAGATTGAGCCTCCAAACTCGATTAGAGAACTCACCAAACTATTATTTAACTCCTAGAGCACTTGGTTCGCGTTCATTCTGGTGGATTGTGTTTGTTACTCTTGGAGCAAGGCTCCTAGCCGGCTAGGTATCGCCCGTTGAAACTTTCAGCTTGTGTGGCAGCTCTGGGACGTTTGTAATCACCCTCTACAACTAGTAAGAACCTCTTAATCAAGAGACTTGCTCTCTTGACTTGAGAAAGAGGATAGGGTTTGCGAAACCCAAGCCTTTGTGGCTTCCTCAACAACGTGGAGGTAGGCAAGCCGTAGTGGTGAGCTGAACCACGGGATGAATTCCTTGTCTCTTGTGTTCTTGCAATTTGTATTGTGCTCTACTTGTTTGTTAGTGATTTTAGGGTTTGGTCCTGATCTACTTGTGCGTAAGCTTCCAACATCAAACAAGTAGAGCACAATACAAATTGCAAGAACACAAGAGACAAGGAATTCATCCCGTGGTTCAGCTCACCACTACGGCTTGCCTACCTCCACGTTGTTGAGGAAGCCACAAAGGCTTGGGTTTCGCAAACCCTATCCTCTTTCTCAAGTCAAGAGAGCAAGTCTCTTGATTAAGAGGTTCTTACTAGTTGTAGAGGGTGATTACAAACGTCCCAGAGCTGCCACACAAGCTGAAAGTTTCAACGGGCGATACCTAGCCGGCTAGGAGCCTTGCTCCAAGAGTAACAAACACAATCCACCAGAATGAACGCGAACCAAGTGCTCTAGGAGTTAAATAATAGTTTGGTGAGTTCTCTAATCGAGTTTGGAGGCTCAATCTCTCAAAGGATTGCAAGAGAATCAAAAGGAGAAGCTTGAGGACCTCCAATGGAGTGAGAGAGGGGAAGAGAGCTTTTTGGTCGCTGAGCATAGGGAATGGTCGAGATGACCGTCAGGGGAGAGAAGAAGAGGTATAAATGCCTCACCTCAATCCAATGGTCTGATAAGTCACAGCAGTGCCGCACTGCGGCAGTACCGCACCCTGCGCGACAGTGCCGCGCTAGCCAGAACAGCAAGCGTTAGGAATTTGGTACTCTGCTGGCTTGGCTTGATTTGAGGATGTATTTGGTAGGTATATGAGCACTTGTTTGCACGTTGAATCTTGTGCATTGTATCCCCCTTAATAGTATGGCTTTTTCTATTCTCAATTTTGAAATAATAAAAAATTTTAAACGACTTTTAAGTCCATCACCATGTCCTTTGTATTTGGGAGTTACACCATTGCATGTCTTATCTTCATACTCATTTTACCTCCTTTTCATCTTGATAAATCTTATTAGTTACCTAATCATGTGGTCATCATCACCAAAACCCACAGTTAGGGCTTGATTGCACTTACAATCTCCCCCTTTTTGGTAATTGATGACAACACAATTAGAGCTTACAAAAGGATTGAAATATAAACTAAGATTTTTGAGTCATGGGTATAGGAACTCCCCCTAAATATGTGAATAGAGATTTGAATTCTCAAATTGACATAAGAAACCAAAATTCACATATGAATTAAGTGAATGGGGCTCCCCTATATCCATGCTCCTGTGGGGTGCTGCACACTGTGTCATGTATACGATCGTGATGCAAATGACAGTTATGCACTAAAAAAGGAAAACTGAACAAGTCATGTGCGGCACTGCCGCAGCTCTGACTTGCAGCAAGAATAAACCAAGCACCACATATAGATCTACGCAGGAATTAAACTAATAATAAAGCAATAGATCGACAAGTTAGATTATCACTCAAAATAGTACATGTCCATATCCATCACACATAGAGACATAAAGGTAGCATGTATACAAAAATAGAGTTTGAGAACGTCTCTCTCAACTCTCACACTACTAAAACTAGTTGATATGGCACATGTAGCTACTGATCCTCCTCCATGGCGACGAACCAAAAAAGTTGTACCCCTTTCAATCCTCAATTTCTCCTCCTTTGGCAACAAGCACCAAAAAGAGAGAAAGATAAGAGAGAAAGAAGTACGGAACCTCACTCCTCGTCGTCATCGTCGTCTCCACCATCTCCATCGTCATCACCGTTGTCGTCCTCGTCCTCATCATCGGAGACCACCGCCCTGCCCTGGGGTGAGTCGTGTTGGTGAAGTGCGTCGAGGCATGAGTCATCGGGCCAGTGAACTCCTCCTCGATCTCCTCGTCCTCGCTGCCCAAGCTGGATAGGTCACTGAACTCCGATAGGGCATGAGGAGCCTCTAGTGAAGTTAGCCCAGCGTGAGCAAGAAGCTCCTTTCACCTCCAAACGAGCCTCATACGTTGTCATAGCTGCACACGAGCACATGAAGAAGAACACCTTAAGGATCCTAGAGAGCTTTCTCTTCTTTTTTTGGTAGAAAGAAGAGCGGGAGGACTCTGGCTGTCCTACAACAACTGCTGCTACTTCCCCACGAGACGAACTGACTATCTCTCCGACACTGCTATGATGGGTCTTATCACCTCTATATGGCTCGTGGATCCCGTCCTTGTTGAATCTGTAGCTGGTGACTCTCTCTATCATAAACATCACGTAAGGGGCATAGGGCAGCCCCTTGCGTGCATCCTCAGCTACCACCTGTAGCTCCATCCACATAAGGTGTGACAAGGAGAAAGGAGAACCACCTGGAGCCATCCAACGAAGTAGGTTCCTAGCATACCCATTCAGATCTGAAGCTGCTCCATCCTTAGGGTTGATAGATGTCCTAAATAGGTTGTTCAGGATGTAGAAGAAACACTTCAACCCCTTGACCTTCCCATCTACTGACCGCCTGTCCACATACATAAAGGTGGTGTCATTTATCTCCATCCTGGCCTCATCGTGGATCTCTATAAGATCCCCGACACCCTCTCCAAGACCAAGAATGCAAGTGAAGGTCATGAAGTTCACCTTGTAGTGCCTACTCTTTGTCATCCAATGGAGCTCATCAGCCACTATGTCACAGTAAAAGGTGGAGTGGAGGGTATTCTTGTCCTTTCATGTGGGTTTTTATTTTCTCTCTCTTTTATGGCGATTGAGGCATTTATGAACGAAATTAGGCCAAATCTTTAAAGGTCTAGGTTCAATTTAGTAGGGGAATAAGATTTTACCCTTATTTAGTGGCCATGTCTTGACTTTTTTGGTATATTAATTAGTTATTAAATGGATCTAGATCTAGAATTAGAATTATATTTTTTTTGCTCAACATCGATCCATATTTTGTTGTTTTCAAAAGATGATTAAGTGCATGAACAATGGGTTGAATATTAGTTGGTTTCAAAATTAATTAATTGGTTTTTGTTGGCCATGACTTGATGTAGGTTTCTTTGGACAATGTCATGACTAATGTATAGTTGATGGGTTTTAGGTCTATTAGTTAGTTTTAAATAAAAATTAAGTTTCCTTCAACAACGTGTTCAATATTAATCGTTTTCAACTGATTTATTTAAATTTTATTGATTATAATCATAAGGAAATTTGGTGTTTCTGCCCTTACTCTAGAGTGGAATGGTGATTTTACTCCTAACTTTTTTAACTTTACTATTTTGCCCTCGTGATTTTGAATTCAAGCATTTGTTTACCCCTATTTTGTAACAATGTTAAGTGTGGCTGGATTAAATCATAAAAAAGAAAAAAGAAAAGAAACCCACATGAAAGGACAAGAATACCCTCCACTCCACCTTTTACTGTGACATAGTGGCTGATGAGCTCCATTGGATGACAAAGAGTAGGCACTACAAGGTGAACTTCATGACCTTCACTTGCATTCTTGGTCTTGGAGAGGGTGTCGGGGATCTTATAGAGATCCACGATGAGGCCAGGATGGAGATAAATGACACCACCTTTATGTATGTGGACAGGCGGTCAGTAGATGGGAAGGTCAAGGGGTTGAAGTGTTTCTTCTACATCCTGAACAACCTATTTAGGACATCTATCAACCCTAAGGATGGAGCAGCTTCAGATCTGAATGGGTATGCTAGGAACCTACTTCGTTGGATGGCTCCAGGTGGTTCTCCTTTCTCCTTGTCACACCTTATGTGGATGGAGCTACAGGTGGTAGCTGAGGATGCACGCAAGGGGCTGCCCTATGCCCCTTACGTGATGTTTATGATAGAGAGAGTCACCAGCTACAGATTCAACAAGGACGGGATCCACGAGCCATATAGAGGTGATAAGACCCATCATAGCAGTGTCGGAGAGATAGTCAGTTCGTCTCGTGGGGAAGTAGCAGCAGTTGTTGTAGGACAGCCAGAGTCCTCCCGCTCTTCTTTCTACCAAAAAAAGAAGAGAAAGCTCTCTAGGATCCTTAAGGTGTTCTTCTTCATGTGCTCGTGTGCAGCTATGACAACGTATGAGGCTCGTTTGGAGGTGAAAGGAGCTTCTTGCTCACGCTGGGCTAACTTCACTAGAGGCTCCTCATGCCCTATCGGAGTTCAGTGACCTATCCAGCTTGGGCAGCGAGGACGAGGAGATCGAGGAGGAGTTCACTGGCCCGATGACTCATGCCTCGACGCACTTCACCAACACGACTCACCCCAGGGCAGGGCGGTGGTCTCCGATGATGAGGACGAGGACGACAACGGTGATGACGATGGAGATGGTGGAGACGACGATGACGACGAGGAGTGAGGTTCCGTACTTCTTTCTCTCTTATCTTTCTCTCTTTTTGGTGCTTGTTGCCAAAGGAGGAGAAATTGAGGATTGAAAGGGGTACAACTTTTTTGGTTCGTCGCCATGGAGGAGGATCAGTAGCTACATGTGCCATATCAACTAGTTTTAGTAGTGTGAGAGTTGAGAGAGACGTTCTCAAACTCTATTTTTGTATACATGCTACCTTTATGTCTCTATGTGTGATGGATATGGACATGTACTATTTTGAGTGATAATCTAACTTGTCGATCTATTGCTTTATTATTAGTTTAATTCCTGCGTAGATCTATATGTGGTGCTTGGTTTATTCTTGCTGCAAGTCAGAGCTGCGGCAGTGCCGCACATGACTTGTTCAGTTTTCCTTTTTTAGTGCATAACTGTCATTTGCATCACGATCGTATACATGACACAGTGTGCAGCACCCCACAGGAGCATGGATATAGGGGAGCCCCATTCACTTAATTCATATGTGAATTTTGGTTTCTTATGTCAATTTGAGAATTCAAATCTCTATTCACATATTTAGGGGGAGTTCCTATACCCATGACTCAAAAATCTTAGTTTATATTTCAATCCTTTTGTAAGCTCTAATTGTGTTGTCATCAATTACCAAAAAGGGGGAGATTGTAAGTGCAATCAAGCCCTAACTGTGGGTTTTGGTGATGATGACCACATGATTAGGTAACTAATAAGATTTATCAAGATGAAAAGGAGGTAAAATGAGTATGAAGATAAGACATGCAATGGTGTAACTCCCAAATACAAAGGACATGGTGATGGACTTAAAAGTCGTTTAAAATTTTTTATTATTTCAAAATTGAGAATAGAAAAAGCCATACTATTAAGGGGGATACAATGCACAAGATTCAACGTGCAAACAAGTGCTCATATACCTACCAAATACATCCTCAAATCAAGCCAAGCCAGCAGAGTACCAAATTCCTAACGCTTGCTGTTCTGGCTAGCGCGGCACTGTCGCGCAGGGTGCGGTACTGCCGCAGTGCGGCACTGCTGTGACTTATCAGACCATTGGATTGAGGTGAGGCATTTATACCTCTTCTTCTCTCCCCTGACGGTCATCTCGACCATTCCCTATGCTCAGCGACAAAAAGCTCTCTTCCCCTCTCTCACTCCATTGGAGGTCCTCAAGCTTCTCCTTTTGATTCTCTTGCAATCCTTTGAGAGATTGAGCCTCCAAACTCGATTAGAGAACTCACCAAACTATTATTTAACTCCTAGAGCACTTGGTTCGCGTTCATTCTGGTGGATTGTGTTTGTTACTCTTGGAGCAAGGCTCCTAGCCGGCTAGGTATCGCCCGTTGAAACTTTCAGCTTGTGTGGCAGCTCTGGGACGTTTGTAATCACCCTCTACAACTAGTAAGAACCTCTTAATCAAGAGACGT